>CM044005.1:93947887-93952679 GCA_024085815.1 Flaveria linearis | reverse complement strand
AAAAAAAAAAAAAAAAAAAAAAAAAAAAAAAAAAAAAAAAAAAAAAAAGTCTGAAAGGCCAACGATAGTAAAATTCAGGAAGAGTGATTATGAACAGACTGCAACCTGTTCATAATCACTCTTCCTGAATTTTTATAGCCGATCCAGGAAGGCTATGAACCAATTGGAGATTTTACACAGCCTTAGTCAGGATGTTAACATGTGATCAGTAAAGGTCAGCCTAAAACGCCCCACGCCATCCCGGCTTTTTGGCTTAAAACGGGCCCCAAGAGTTCGACCGCCATATTAACATCTTGAACAGACTGCAACCTGTTCATAATCACTCTTCCTGAATTTTTACTATCGTTGGCCTTTCAGACTTTTTTTTTTTTTGTTTTTTTTTTTTTTTTTTTAGTAATAAGAAAATAATAATAGTAATAATAAGAAGTCATAGAATTCAGTTAAGCATGTGATGTTTTAACACTTAGATGTTAGCCTCTTAGAGAGACTATCATCAGAAGAATATTTTAAGAAGGAGAGAGGATACCAGAATTTTGGAGCGTAGGCGCTTGCTCTTAAACTCTTAAACTTTAACTTCAATATTATAAGAGAATTTTTACAAGAGAGTGGAGAGGGATTTCGATCTTAGTAGTGATCGAGGTGTTGTGTCTAAACTAATTACAATTGCCTCTATTTATAGGAGGCTCATACCCTAGAATATGCTAATAATATGCGAATATTCGCATCCTATGCGTATTACGCGTCTAGAGTACAATTATTAAAGTTGCTTATAAAAGCAAAAGTTAAATAATGCAACTAACAAACAAACTTGTCTGGTGAATGGAGAAATTCGTCCTTTCTTTTGAATTATTGACGTCCTTATCTTTTGTGTGGGACCTATTGTATTATTTCTTTTTTTGAGCTACCAGATATTTCTGGTTCTTCTTCCGCCATTATTTTTGGTAAACTTCTTCATTGAAGTCTTCTTCATATGGATTTGAGAGTCTTGAAAAATAAATTGATTTTCTTCATTATTTGAAGATGTACCTGATGTAGTATCCGTCAAAGGAGATGTTCCTTTTTTGAAATGTCTCGCTATGTCCTTCTTCATTTCTGCGAGATATACTTTCATAATTTCTTCTTCACTAATATCATCAGTGCCTTTAATCATTTTAAGCTTTGTAACCATATGATTGAACGACTAGGAGATTCCCTTTGTTGTCTCTTCTGCTGTTGCAGCTTGTATGACTGTATAATTTCCTGGATATAATCCAGAGTATCTTGCAGTTTAGTTTGCCATTTTCCTCTTGCAATCATTTTCTTCCAGAATTTAGTCATAAATTTTCTTTGTACAACAAAAAATTTCTGGGGTATAACCCGTTTCCGGAACCCACTTCAATATCCATGGGATACTGAACTGAGTAAAATAAATAAAATGAAGCATTCCTTCAATAATGGTATATCATGTTGGGCTTCGATTAAAATTGGAGATAAATCTACCCATTGGGTATATAAATCTTTAAATATTTTTGCATTTTTAGTAAATATATTTACTGATGGACCGTATAACTGCCACCATTTAAAATCCAGTTTGGAATATCTGAATCATAGACTTTTGAACAAATTTTTATAAACCAAGAATGTTTTGACTATGATTCTCATATAAAAGAACTCTGTCAAAAGCTTGATATAATCCCAATAGTTATAACTATAGGGTTTTTGGATTCAGGAAATATGATTTCCCTTGTTCTTAGAGGTGATGTCCCCAAGTTTCAACAGATATGATCTGTTTAATTACGATTTTACTGAAACTGATGGCTTATTAGCCCCAGTATAATGCGTTATTTCGCATGATTCTTTTTTGAGGATTTCCTCATAGAATGTTAGAGACTTATATGTCTCAGCAGGATATAATCCTTTATAGATATCGATTGGTATTAACCAAGGATTATCTTTCCATTTTTTATCTTTATTTTCTAAAAAGAGATGACTTCTTTGTTTGGGTTATGAACCCATTCATCATCATCACTTTCATCAGTGGTGATTTGGGCATATGATGCTTGCCTTGAGGACTATTTTCCTTTGAGGCTTTGAAGGCCATATAATCCTTCCATGTGTCTTCATCAACTATGTTTGATGATGACGCACTTGTTGATGCATTAAAAGCTAAGCTTTTTGTTCCAATTTGGGAAATAATTCTTTCACCTCTTCCCCTATGAGAGGAAGATCTTCCACGACCTCTGCCGCGTTCCCAAGGAATCATGGCTGAAATTAAGCATAAGAAATTATTAATCTCTTTGCTTCTAATTCCTGGATTTGTCTTCTGACTCCATTAAGTCTTCCCTGCAAAATCTGTAAAACATGTTCTTTTGCATTTCTATTATTTCTAATTTCTTGCATTCTATTAAAAGCATTGTTTCTATTATTAGAAGTCATTTTTGTTTCAATAATTCTTGAATAGTGTTTCTTAGAGGTCCTCTATTATGACTCATTATGCACTAGAAATTATAGCCATTTTGGCTTCAAGTTCTTCGATTTCCTTTTTAAATATTCTTTTTCTGATTCAAGAATTTTAATTTCTCTGAATTTATCTTCATTTGTAATAAGCTTAGAGAGCTATTTTTCCTTTCTTCAATGTAATTTCTGTTTTAACTTGAAGTTGGATTTCCCTAATTTGCTTATTAGGATATTATATATCTTAAATATGCCAATGGAATATGTTTTCCAATTGGTCCTTTAAAATTTTTTTGGTTCTCGAGGGGGTCTTCTCATTTTAAATACTCCCTTGTAAGAAAATCAGGTAAACTGTTATCAGTTCCCTTTTATAAATTATTTCAAAATCAAATGGCGCCAATGTGACTGCCACCTTGCAAACATTTGTTTAGAAACATCATGTTTAAAATCTTTAGTAAACAATACTTGCCGCTTGACAATCTGTTCGTATTACAAATTTGTTATATAAATCATCTTGAAATTTTAAAACACATTTTACTATTGCTAAAATTTCTTTTGCAATAGTAGCATAATTCTTTTGGCTAGTATCCACTTACCTGAAGGAATCTAACAAATATTCTTGTTTACTTTCTGGAGATTTCTGTTTCAAAATTCCTCCATAGCCTATTTCAGAGGCATCAGTCTCAACAATTTTATCCATCATGGGATTTGCTTATCATTAAGCAAGGAAGGTTTTTAACCTTTTGCTTTATTTTCTGAACTGCTCTAGTATGATCTAGAGACCACGGTTTAGGATTGTTTTTAATCTTTCATAAAGATTGCAGTGTCTCTGCTAAATTCTTATAATACGGAAGAATATAATTTAGACTTCCAAGAAATCTTTGAAGTTGAGTTTTATCCTGTATTCATCAGGGAATTTTGATGCAAACTCAATACTTCTATTAATCGGAATTATTTCCTTGGTTGATATTATGACCCAAAAATCTTATATTTGTTTGGAAAAGCATCATTTTAGTTCTAGATATAACTAAACCATTCTTTAAAATTATTTCTTTGAATATATCAAATGTTTAAAATGGGTTTCAATATCTTTAGAAAATACTAAGATATCATCAATATAAACAATGATAAATCTACTATATGGAATAAAAATATCATTCATTATATTTTGAAATTCTGAAGGTGCATTCTTCAGACAAATGGCATTACATTCCATTCGTAATGTCCTATAGGTACTGTAAAAGCAGTTTTGTACCTATCCTTTTCTTCTATTTGAATTTGCAGTATCCTGACTTTAAATCAAATTTTGAAAAATATATTGCATCATGTAATTTATCTAGTAAATCTTTTTTATTAGGTATAGGGTACCTAATCCATTTTAAGACTTTATTAAGAGGTTTATAATTTATACCAATCTAGGTACACCTCTTTCTTGTTCTGCATGTTTATTAACATAAAATGCGGGCATGTGACCACGGAGACTTAGAGATTCTAATCAAATTTCTATCTAAGAGAGATTTTATTTCTTCTTACATAATTCCATATATTCAGAATTCATTTGGCATGGCCTTGCTTTAGTCGGTATTTGACTTTCTTTAAAATCATCTTCGTATGGAGAGAAACAAATGTTTCTTCCTTTCCCAAAATGCATTAGGATGATCATTACATATTTGTAAGGAAAATTGATGTTCAATTAATTTAATCTTTTCTTGCAACCTATTTTTACTTAATGTTTCTTGAATATTTAAAAAATATTTCTTTTTGTAGAAATTCAATCTGATTTATTTTTGCTTTCAATAATTCTTCTTTTACATTATTAATGTCCTTGTTAAAGGATACTTATAAACGGAAAGTTATTTTTCTTCTTGGTATGTACCAGTTATTCCAGTACGATCTATTCTTTTATAGGGAAAATCTTATCAAGAAATGGGCTACCGAGTATTACTTGGTTTGCTAGATTTTTTACTAGTACAAATTAGTATCTATACATGTATTTTCCTGACATATGAATGCCTTGGGTATTTTATAATTTACCTCGAGCTTTCCTTTTCCCGCATGGCTCAGACTATGAGAAGTCTTATGGTAGTATTTACAGGTACTAATCTTCCTGTATACAATTCAAATCTGCACCACTGTCTATTAGCGCAGTTACTTCTATAAAGAAGTCTTGTCCTATAAGAGTTTTAGTTTTATTTTCGTATGCCACTTCTGTGAAGTTATAATTTCCATAATATTTTTTAAATAATGAGATTCTGACTCTTCTGGTTGAGGAATTATTTTTCCTATTCTAGACCTATGATCCTTTTTTCTATCTATTGTTTTGTTGTAACAATTTTATTTCTATTTCAAATTATTAATT
>CM044005.1:93670387-93942887 GCA_024085815.1 Flaveria linearis | reverse complement strand
AAAGATTTCTCTTCCACTTTTGATGGGTCAAACCCTCTCGATTGGCTATTCCAAGCAGAAAATTACTTTACTTACTACCAAATTCCCGTTGCACAACGCCTCGCTTTAGCCCTCTTCTACTTCACTGGTGACGCCCTTCATGGTACAGCATCTGTCAACAACAACTTGTTAGGTACATGGCCGGATTTCAAACGAGCTTTAGAACTCCGTTTTAGGCCATCGACGTACGAGAACCACGAAGCCACTCTTTTTAGCTCGTCCAAACGTCCACTGTCAAAGCATATAAAACTGAGTTTGAAAGGATTAGCAATCGTGTTAACGGTCTATCCCAAGAGGCCTTAAAAAATTGCTTCCTTTCGGGTCTTAAACACGATATTCAAACCGAGATGGCCATCCTTAAGCCTACCACCCTTCCCCAAGCATACGGTCTCGCTTCTTTAATTGAAGACAAGCTTAATGCTGGGCTCCTACCTCCTACAGCAGATTCGACAGCCCTTGCGCCATCTCAATCGCAGCCTGTTTCTCCTCCTTTGAAGCGTCTCACTCAAGCTGAATGCAAGCCAAGAAAGCCGCGGGTATTTGCTTTCACTGTGATGACAAGTTCCAGCCCGGGCACCGTTGTAAAACACCACAGTTCTTACTTTTTGAGCCGCAAACAGATCCGCCATGGCTTGATGTGAATTCCTTAGTTATGGGTCGTGAGGACACGACACGTTTTAAAGGGGCGGGTATTGATACGGACTATCCACCGTAACCCTCAAACTTTGGCTCCACGTTCACGTTCTTCTTTGAAGTAGTCATACCACTTGCATGTAGTTAAGAGACCCACTTGCATTGTTAGTTAAATTTTCTTTGCATTTGAAAGTTAACATGATTCCACTAGCATCCACGTACTTCATGCATTTTTATTTCCTCTAAATTGTACTTGCATTTCATGGAGAAGATATACAAGAAAATTGGCAGCAATAGTTCTTGCTTTGTTTACATTTCGTTTACCATTTTGTTGTATTCTTTATCTTTGGGAGACCGCCGATCTCAATCCGGCTCTATCATTCGACCTACTCCGTTCAGATCTCAACGTTAGTCTCTGACTTTTCATGTTCAGATCCGAGCGAACCGGTTCACCGAATCCCGGTTCGACCACCAAATCGCTTCTAACCGACCGGTTCTCTAGATACAAAACGAACCAAGGTAGATCGGACCGTCGTCAACACCGAATCCCGGTCGGACCGGCCGTTCCTATCCGAGCGCGAAAACATTGCAAAATTCACAAAATTTTAGAATTCCAACTACAGGGAATGAATTATTAATTAAGAAAATTTATGCTCACAATTTAACCGGTAACACTTTTAAATTCCAATTTTAGTTTTGTGTGCAGAATGCAATTTCTATTACATAATCATCATAGTTTCCACTTGATTTTTGTTATAAGGAAGGTTCATTTTGCCATTTCTGTTGTAATCATCGTTGTGAGATAAATAGAGAAGTAATCAAATGTACATATGATAATGAGAGTGAGATTGTACCTAACAATGAAAGTGAAAGAAGCGTCACTAGTAAATTATCGGTGTGTGTGATTATCGGCCAATGAATTAAAAGTTAGATTATTAAAATTTAATCTACCTTCAAATTAATTTTTAATTTTCTCTTTTATAAAAACCAAAGTCGATTAGGACTAAGAGGTGAGTCGTGTTTGCTTAAAATTAATGACAGCTATCGAACATGTTAATTTATCATTGATATGAGTAGTCTAGAAAACTAATTAAATCATAATTAATTATAATTTTACAATACTATTAACAATTAAAAGTAACATTGCACGATGAAAGATAAGCATAAAATGACAAGTTGGTATTTGAAACTCAAGATGTAATTGTTTATTACTATAAAAAACAATGTTTAAAAAAAAATAATATGACTATAGAAAAAACACAGAAAAGTAGATTTTACATCACTTTCCATTGACACACTCATAGGGATTTGTGTTTTTTCAGAAGAGCTCTACCTGACTTTTTTTTTTACATTAGACCCCACACAGATGTTAAGCTCTGCAGAGTATTTATTTTTTAAAAGACTTTTTTATTAAAAAAGTTTACGCGAGGTCTGCATGGTGTAGATTTGGCACAACCACCACCCATGTCCACCACCACCACCATCCATCTCCACCACCACCATGTCCACCACCTCCACCATCACCGTCCGCCACCACCACCGTCCTCCTCCACCCACCGTCCGCTACCATCACCACCCACCGTCCACCACCACCAACCACCAACCACCGTCTAGCTCCGCCGTATACCATCAGCAGTTGAAATTTAGTAGTCTGCAGACGTTAAAAACAGACGCTCTTCTTGCTACAGACAGTAGAGTTTGGTTCACATCTTTTCCCACAGATGTCTGTAGATGTAATACGCAGACCGTAGAAAAAATAATCTATCACCATAGACTCTTTCTTGCACACTACTATTTCCTACTTTTACCTTTTCCGCCCAATGCTTACAAATTGACAAAACCACCCACCGACAAATCAACAATTCAAATACCACTCACAAAACTCACATTTTGTCTAAAACAATATGGAGCAGTTCTCTAGTCCAAAAATAAAATAATAGGTCCGTACCCATAGAACTCAACCACAATGGAGGGCCCTTGTTTCAAATCACTGGTCAGGACTAAAAAAGTCTGATCTTATATGGTTTTTACTATAGATTATAATGCATTTAACAAAATTATCTCATAAATTTCTTATGTGTTATTTATAGATGTGATAATTACAAGTTTAGTTGTAAATCTGACAAATTTATCTTTTGTAACATAAATAGGCGCTATTCATATATCTTCATTAAATGATAGGATTATAGTAAAAAAATATTTAATTTAAAAAGCTTAAAAAAATTGTGGTATCGATATTTGTCCTTTCATTATTTTAAAATATAACACAGTTTGATCATTGTGTCACATACGTTAAGTTATCATGTCTAATACATAATGATTATGTCATATAAGTCATCGTATCAAATATTTTCATCATTTGTTATATTATCATCATTGTCTTTTACGTTTTATATCATTCTGTATTATTTATGTTTCTGTTTTTATATTATGGTATATCTTATTATTGTGTATTATAGTTAGAGATATACGGTGAATAATTTCACCAATATGTTTTTCAAAATCCATTGTGTCCAGGATAAAACAATGACGAACTAAAACGTAATAAGACATTTTTATCATTATATTTATGTCTTATATAATTTTGTGTTATTTTATAATTATTTTTAATGTATAAGATTTATTAGTTGTTTAAATTTATCATTTAAAAACACAATAATGTTCAGATGATGAAAAAAAAATATTTCTTTCAAGTTATGGAATGGTTTCAAAGGATGGAAATAACCTTCTTGGGTGGGGATTAACGTTTGTGGTGTTGGTGGTGCTAGGGTGTCGATGATGTTAATTATTGCAGTTGCCTGTCAACGTGTTCACGTAGGAGAGATTGAGAGAACATGAAAAGCACTACAAAAGAATTAGTGAGCATGTTCTAGGAGAATAATTAAGATTTGTCGGTTTATATGTATAAGTTAAGTTTTCTTTAAAGAAAAAAAATGACTCAGACCCCTTAGTTGTAATTAGTAGATGAAAAAAACTTATAATATTCACACTAGAAAACTATGGTTACTCCACTGGTTTAGTTATGAACTAACACCTTGAGATGTTTTGGTTTCTAGATTTTTATCCTCGATATGCTTTGACTATAAACGTTTCTATTAATTTAGTTATTGAATAGTTAACCGTTAGCTTAGGACTCTATGGATTCAAGCTAGTTTTAGTTAATAGATAATAAAAAATAGCATGTTAATCCATAAAAAATATCAGAGATAATAATATGTTATTCTATCTATATGAATTCATAACTTTGATGAAAAATAGAGGGGTAGTTTTGGTATTGATGAACAGTCAAGGGGTACTTTGGGTATTAGGATCGGATTGCTTCATGTTGTCAGCACTATAGTGCTCATTCTTATCTACACAATCATCCACGGAGATTGGACGGAATTGCGATGGTAGAAGATAAACACACATAGGATGAACGTTGCGGGAATTTATTCAGCGACGCAGATGAGTAGGACGTCGTCGATGGCACTATCCACGACGCAAGGCTAGAGAGTAGACAATAGAGGCGGTGCTTTTCGTCAGCGGGTTATGATGGTTTCGCCAACGTGACAATGTCTCCGGGGTAGATCAGAGGGTACATGTCCTGTTTTTGGTAGATTGTGAGCGTTAGGCTAAAGGTTTTGATCGGATTCTGATGTTTCAAATCATCATTTTTCCTTTGATTTAGGTTCTTGGGGTCTATCGTTGTTTTTGGAATCCTCTGCCTCCTACTTAGTCGATCCATCTGCATGTTGGTATTGCTCGCTTGCATGTGTTTAAATTGTGTTTCCGGTTTTGGTTTTTTTCTTTATATTGCGTTACGGGATCGAATGAGGCTGCTTGTATGTGTACGTGTTTGTTAGTTGAAGAACCACCGCCTCTGCTCCGCTACTTCATTACATTAATCATTTGTTGTTCAAGTTGAGGTCATCTAAAATGAGGTGTACGAGACTTTTGAATTTTTGCCAGTTGCTCAAGGGACTTACATATTACTTTAGCATACTCCCAGGTTTCACATGTGCTCGCTACTTAAAAAAAATGTAATGGTTTATAGTAATCATGGAGGTATATATGATTTGTCTTGCTATTACTAGCCTTCTCCTGTTGTTCCAGTTGTATGAAACTTGAAATGTTATACTTTCTTATGTTACCCTCTTCTTTATATGTGTTATGTTATATTACCTATTAATTTTGCTTCCAAACTTGTATCTGCCTCTGCGTTTTGTGTTTAGCTTCATGGCATCACGTTCAAGGAAACGTAAGGCTGTTGCGGTCGATGATTCTGTTGGGAAGACCTCATGCTATGGTATTGATTAGTGTGTCGTCAAACACCTTCTCAATTCATAAGACGAGCGTGTATTCTGCGCTCTGCCGTGATTAGACGCGACATCGGTTTTCCCCGCTCAACAACTGGTATTGAAGGTCCCGTCACATCATTTTAGATTTGGGGGACTGTACGGATGTGTGTGAGTACTGCGGGGCACTCTTTTGGTTTGAAGAGCGGGTAAAGTCGTCCCCTTGAAACGAAGACAAGATATAATATGTGTTGCAAGGGAGGAAAGGTACAACTCAATTACCCAATAGAGCCTCCGATATGCAAAAGAATTATATTCCACGCAGGCTTTCCTACACAACATACGGGCTTACAACTCTATGTTTTCAATGACTTCCTTTGGCGCTGACATTGATGACACTATTAACAGGGGTCTGGTCCCTATGTGTTCAAAGTTGATGGACAAATTTCTCACTGGATAGGATCTTTATGCCCCCTGTTGGTGACTTGCCGCGTTTCCTTCAAATGTACATTTTTGACACGGAAAATGAGGTTGCCAACCGACTTAGATTCTTTAGTGAATCTGTTGAAAATCATTATCTCAGGAGGTGGTTTGCTGCTTACACGCACATTATCTGAGACAAATGAGTTTATAAAGCTATTTAGAAGTGCGAGGGATCTGTGTTTAGAAGAAAAGGTTCCTGATTTTGCTATGAAACTTTACAGTGGTACTAGAAAAGGTAATTATGGGATTCCTACTACCGGTACACTCGGTGCCATCATTTATGACAATGATCCATTGGCATGTGAGTATGATGTAATTATTCGTAGTAAAGATGGCGTTCCACGTCATATAAGTAAGTTACACCCACCCTACATGCCATTGCAATACCCCTTCTATTTCCTTTTAGTGAGCTTGGTTGGGCACCAGACCTACGTTTGAGAACGATATCACAGTTTGAAGATCGGAAGCTCACAATGAACATGTTCTACAGTTATCAAATTCATGATCGTGACACTCAATACACATTGATATTAAATGCATGCATGCTATTTCAACAGTACTTGGTTGACGCATATGTGTGCATTGAGCAATCCCGTCTCGAGTACATACGTCCGAGTTTTTACGGGATATACACGATGCGTTTCCAAAGGTGATACCGATGGTCGAGATGTTGGGAAAAGGACAATTTGCCTGCTTCATTTACAGGTGGTCCTAGATATATGTACAGGCACTACCAAGACGCACTTGTGATCTGTCACGTTCATGGTAATCCACAGTACTTTATCACATTCACTTGCAATGCAAAGTGGGTTGAAATAAAACGCCACCTAGAAACCACAGGTGCCTAAATGGACAAGATAGACCTGATATAATTGCCCGCGTGTTTCAAATGAAAGTCGACCAGCTTTTAAAATTCCTAAAATCTCAGAAACCATTTGGAACTATTGCGGCAGGTACGTGTATGCTTTCTAAGTGTTTGTTAAGACGTTATTTTTAACTTTACAACCCATCATTAATAACTCCTTTTCTCTATATATGCCAGATCTTTATACCATTGAGTTTCAAAAAAGAGGACTCCCCGACTGTCATATGTTGTTATGGGTAACGCCAGATTGTAAAATACAAGACGCTGAAGATTTAGATAGGTTTATTTGTGCAGAGATTCCGGTCCATGTGGTATGCCACAAATGGGGGGCCCCTGTAGGTGGACGGTAAGTGTTCTAAATCTTTCCAAAGCCTTATGAACAAACAACCAGATTTGATAAACAAGGATATGTTCACTACAAAAGACCCGCCAACGACTTACGTGTGAACAAATCCGGAGTTCCTCTCGATAATGGTTATGTCGTGCCATACAATAGAACTTTATGCCTGCATTTTGAGGCACATATTAGTGGGTATGTGGTTGGAGTATGCTTATTAATTATTTATTCAAGTATATCTCCAAAGGGGCAGACCACATATGTTATGCTGTAGCTAGACCCTTAGATCCCATAATACAATCACAGTCGCATTCTGCAAATATGGTTAACGAGATAAACAACTATGTTGATGGCAGATTTGTGTGCCCACATGAGGCTGCATGGAGGCTACTTAATTTCCAATACTATAAACCCACCTGTTCAGTTACTATCTGTTCACTGGAACAAATGCAAAACATTACTTTAAAGACCATCAGAGGCTTCATGAAATACTAACAATCCGGGGATAGGGAAGACAACACTACTGAATGGTTAAGAAGCAATCAAATAGACCATTGTGGGACGGATCTACGTTACATCGACTATCTATCACGATATGGTGGGATTGCACAGGCAAAACGTGGATCAAGAGGCTCACTCAAAGACACCAACTATTGGAAGACTTGCATACATTCACCCAACATGTGGTGAACCGTTTTCTTAAGGATGTTGCTTGGCCATCAAAAAGGTTGTAGCTCTTTCGAGGATATCAGAACCGTATCTGGGGTTCTATATCCAACGTATCATGAGCCTGCGAAAAGCTATGTTTGATCGGTGATGATAGGGAGTGGACGACTGCGTTTATAGAAGCTTCAGCTTGGGCAACCTCCGCAGAATTGAGATCTTTGTTTGCTCACATGCTTTTTTTATGTGATGTGTCAAACCTGATTGCATTGTGGGAGCAACAATGGGTTCGAATGAGTGATGACATAGCTCTCAACATTAATAAAGCCACTGTTTCTTTTAACACCCACATTAGTAGCATCGACTTACAACAATATGTGTTGTATGAAATTGAGCTACTGCTGAATTCAAGCTCAACTCCTAAATCATTAGCTGATTATGGATTGCCTACGCCTTCAGACTCTATGGCTTCTGAATTAAAAATAGATTGTTAATAGAAGAAAAATGCTATGACATAGAGGCCTTAGCTGCCCAAACTGTAACCATGCGTAGTACGTTGAACGTGAACAATTGATAGCATACGACATGGTTGTTAACTCAGTATTAAATGAGAAACAACTTCTTCTATTTATATATGGCATGGGGTACCAGAAAAACATACCTGTGGACTGCAATAATTTCAGCTATACGATCTACAGGTAAGATTGTGCTTGCAGTTGCAGCTCGGGGTAGCTTCATCTCTTACCCTCAGGAAGAACAGCACACTCCCGTTTAAAAATTCCATTAGACTTAACAGATGATTCATTATGTCACGTAAAAAAAACACATAACTTTCTTAATTATTAATGGAGACGTCTCTTATTGTATGGGACGAGGAACCGATGAGTGATCGAAGATGTTTTGAATCTCTTGATAGAACTCTAAAGGACATACTTGGTAACAAAGAAAAACATTTTGGTGGAAAGTCGGTTTTGCTCGGTGGTGACTTCAGACAAACACTCCCCATAAAACCAAAGGCCTCAAAGACAGAGGTCATTAACTCCTCTTTACCAAAGTCATATCTATGGAGTGCATTCAAAGTGCATAGACTAAATGAAAACATACGAATAACTTGATCATATGCCGATCCAACAGAGCAAGAATCAACGAAGGCATTCTCCAAATGGTTGTTAGATGTTGGAGATGGAAAAGTAGGCGCACCACATAAGGATTCTCCTTTAGACACTAAGGTTATTGACATACCACCACAGTTCATGATATCAAATGATGAATATGCATTGAAGAAACTAATAGCTTTCATCTACGATGCAGAGGTGCTTAACTTTCCCACATCAACAAACCTATCAGAAAGAGCCATAGTATGTCCAAAGAATGACACAACAGATGAAATAAATGATATGATATTAGAATCATCTCCAGGTGAATGCTCAACGTACTTAAGCGCAGACTCTATGATTCCTCACTATCATAATAGAGGCGACGTAGACATGATGTACCCACCTGAATATTTGAATTTGTTAACTTTCAATGGTATACCATCTCACTGCTTGAAACTTAAGATAAATAATCCTGTAATCTTATTACGCAACATTAATAAAAATGTAGTCTTTGCAACGGAACTAGATTATTAATAACACAATTGCTACCACGGTAATTGAGGAACACATCATCACTGGCATTGCTGTTGGTCACCGTGTTTATATTCCCAGAATTAACTTTGTGCATAACAGCAAAGATTTTACCATTTGTTTTTACGAGACGACAATTCCCAATAAAAACATATTACGCAATGACAATAAACAAAGCCAAGGCCAATCCCTGAATAAAATTGGTGTGTACCTACCACAACCAATCTTTAGCCATGGACAATTATATGTTGCTCTTTCTAGAGCGACGTCACCTGCTGGCTTAAAGATGCTCATTATTCCAAATGAATGTCAAGAGGCCTGTAAAACAAAAAACATAGTTACTCCGAGCTGCTAAATGAAATTGAAGCTCATGAGGTTATCATAGATCTCTAGAAGTACAACCATACATATCCTCAAAACAAAAAAACATAATGTAACATAATAAAGTTTAATTTTAAAACAACTTTACATGTTCAACTGTAGGCGATGGATAAACGTGGACTAGCTCATTTGTCTCCAATACTTCAGAAAATGGTGACCACATCAAAGAAACAGTCAATTCTGCTACCTGCTGCTGCACAAACATGTAAGTCCCTATTGTACATTAAAAGTTATATTGTTAACTCCTTATAATTTTACCAACCTACAAGCGAAAAATTTGATAAAGAATATTTTCAGACAAAGATCATTTTTGTCATGTTATTTCCTTGATGCACAAAGCTACATGCACTCACTGTGGGGACAACGGGTTTGCTGCTACCAATAGCAACTTTAAAAGGATTTTCTCTATATCACTTCATTTTCAATCAATACGAAAGGCTGTTGCTGAATCCAACCATCGACAAATGGAATCTCCATCAGCAAAAGGGTAAGATTCCCTGAATGATCAAAGAAAATTTTAAGACTAATGTAAATACACACTGCTGTTCATTGAGCGAACATACATGCAATTCTTTGATCTAAATATTTGATGCACCACCATGTTAGGTTATGCTTTTGTACCATGTTCTGTGTTGATATTAGTTTAAAATTCAAGCCTTTTTAATATGCACACGTTCAACAAACTCACATACCTGCCGTAACGCGCAGGAATAAATCTAGTTTATAGAAAGTCATAACTTTTACTTCTAACCAATCAACCGGAACAAACAACTACAAAGTTAACAAAGTAATTGGGCTAGATACTAATCAGGCCTGGAAGATTAAAGATAACCCAACAGCAGTCTAGCCCAGAGTTTTTGAGAGGCTTACAACTAACACTGTGGCCCAATTACACCAGCAAGAAAAATCGAACCGGCCCAATAGCTGGATTTTCATTTTATCGACCTAAACAATCAATCTCTCTCAACAAAATGTCATAGAATTGTCATGTTTATTTTTTATATATTTTGAAGAGAATGATATTTTGATAATCATAAAAAATATAATAAACGAAGTAAAATTTTCATTATTGTTATATGTATTTATATTATGTTGTTTTTGAACTTTTTAGCTTTGACGTGGAAAGTTGAATAACACAATGTGTTATCTTGAACTATCTAATCATCACGGATAAAACTTAAGGTTGTTTTTTTTTTTCTTTGTACGATTTTAAGGTCATTGTGTCATATATTTCATAATTATGTTATATGCTCATTACTATCATGGTTTTCAAAATCGTGTTTACAAAAAATATATATTTTTTTAATTTTTTTATAACGTTCTCGTTAACTATTTTTTAAGAAAATATACATTGTTTTTGGTTTTCTTTGGGCTTTTGTCAGGTTTCAGTTTCAATATGTACGTAGATAAAATAATAATTAATCAAAGACTCAAACAAGAATATTAAAAATAGAGCTTCAAACAAGTTAACCAAAGGTATATGAAGCTCAAACTTAGGCAAACACAGGTTAAGTGAAGATGGGAAAAGTGAAAATTTCTAATTCAATTCGTGCGGAAATTGATTAACAATCGCTTTTATTTTGTAGAAACCCAGTACATGTGCTAATATCTATAAAAGTTGAACTAGTTAGAAAATAATCTAATGGTACAAACGTATTAAACATTATTAAATTATTTTCAATATTTAACAACCGGCAAAATCAGGTCAATGCTAACTCAATTCTATAAAATTTAAATAATTAAAGTTAAACCGTAGTGACTTGTTTGACTCCTTAAGAATTAACTAACGTCTTCCTTAAAAGAAGAAATGGTTGCTGAATTTAGAATTGGTCACACAGTGCATTGCACCCATGAGAGTCAATGACAGTATTTGACCATTATTAACCAAACCGTTGGTAGGTTGATCAAATTAAGTCAAATTGTCACTAATGATTATTATTAAAATAATAATAATAAAAAGCTATAATAATAATAACAAAGCTAGTAAATAATAATAATAAACAAAAGTTAGTTAATAAATAAAATAATAACAAAATAATAATAATAATATAATAATATAACATGATTACTAGCAAATCCAAGAAGGATTGTGAAGTCTTGCATGCAAGACAACAATCCCCCTATACAGTTTAAAATCTCAACACACAACCATCTTCATCTACCACACACACACACACCACACCACTCCATCGCCCCCCCCTTCTTCTCTCTACCGCCGCGACACCACCATCCGCGGCCACCGGCCACAGCACCAACACCTACTGCCGTACCCACCATCACCATCCCTCACGTCTCATTCTCCCTATCACCAACACCGTCGCACCAACACTATCACCAACACCCGTCGCCCCAACAACACCATCACCAACACCCGTCGCCCCAACACCATCACAAACACCCGTCGCCACCACACACATCATCACCAACACCATCACCAACACCCGTCGCCACCAACACCATCACCAACACCCGTCGCCACCATCACCACCCGCAACCAACACCCTCTTCTCCCTCTCTCTCGGTCACCACAACCTCACCATCATCCTTTCAAGTTTTCACTCCACTCACAAAGCAATATAATAGATCTTTAGACTAGAAACCGAGTTGTTCTTCGAAAGATCGAGGATCGTGCTTGCATTGTGTTCCATCTAGTGTCATCTAAGGTACATTAGATTAGATGTGTTATGTTTGTTCATGCATGGATAATCAAGATGATATCTTGATAGAACTTGATTCACCCATTTAATAATGTTGGTTTTTATGATTTTGTTATATGAAAATGATTGGTTTGGTGATTTTTGGGTATGAAATGGAATTCAAATGGCAATATAAACCTGAAAATTTGTAAGATAGGTTATGTTGGATGAAAATGCATTAGTTGGGTAGCCTAGATAGTAAAAATGTATATATGGATGTACACATAATAAAAATGAACACATGGTTGGAGATTAATGTCTTATGACTATGTTAGGAACACTAAGTGATGATTATGGATAAATGATTATTTATAAGGACTTAAGGTAATCACTAGGTTGAAGATTTTGGGTAACAATAAAAATGTTAAGGCAAAAGTAATTGGACACAATTAAAGGACATCATTAGGTAAAAGTCTACTAATAAAACTTGGAAATTAGGAATTATGGTTAAAATCAAACAAAGGACCTTATGAAATAATATATTTTGGACAACTCACGACTAATAGGATTTATAATATATATACACATGGAACTAAAGATAAAATATATTTTTCAACAATTCATGACTAACTAGTATGTATATATATATATATTTTAGACACTAACCGTGACTTAATAAGTCTTACGTTTTAAGAGTAACAATTGTATTGACATTTAAATTATTTTAATTATATTTTTTTAAAAAAAAGGGGGATTTTTACATAAAAATTTATTATTAGACGAAACAAACTAAACTTTGAACAAGACTAAAACGCTTATGTATACATATATTTATATACAAATATACATATTTAGAAAAACTATAAGATTTATAAGACATTAAGTATATAAGTAAAATCATAGATAACGGTAGGAAGATATGTAACCTTAATAAGGGAAATAATAGTTTCATTAAAAATTCACAAAAATATACATTTATAAAAATATGCCATTTTAAAAGAAAAAAAACGACCAAATAAATGGGTGAAATGTATTCATAAGCATAAAGCGTTATGTATTGATCATAATGTTCATGACTAGGGCATAAAGCACGTTGGTTCGTTCATTAACCGCACTCAAGGTGAGTTCTTCGACCCCATTTTTAATATCATTTCAACTGTTTTGGGGTGAAAAGCATGAAATAATGTTTCTTTAAATATATGATGGATTAAACAAGATAATATATTATATGAGGGTATAAGTTCGGGTCATAGTATGGATGTATATACTATTGAGCCCTAAATCCCCCTATAATCACTAACCTCAGGGGTGAGGCCGCAGAATATATTGGTAGATCTATCGGGTTAGAATGGCCCGCTCTCGCGACCAGTCGCGCTGGTCAGGTTTGTGGCGAGGGAGTTTATATGTCTGGATAGTTGTGGGGCAACGACGTGTTTCTTGGTTTGATTATGGGCTTATGACCTAAATTTTCATAGTACCTAGCTAGTCTATGAGGAATATATTATGCCTTGTTTCATCATATTATTTTCAAATGATTGTTTGCGAAACTACAAAAAACCCGAAAGCTCACCAACCTTATGTTGACTTTTTACCCTTCATGCTTTTCAGGGTTATAGGTGAGCTCTATATGGATATTCTGGAACTTTGTCTTTGGAGGGTCAAACGTTTCAAAACATCTTTAAATAAAGTTGGGTTCATGTAATAAAAACGGAACTATGTGTTACTACCGAAATGTTTAATGTTGTTCAATAAAATACTTTTATGATAATAATGTACAACTTTCACGACTAACGTTAACTTAAGAACGTTTGACTATAATAGTTGGGTCAACTCCAACTTCCGTTACCACCACGTCACGCGAATCTTCCGCTGCGATTTTCGGGGTGTGACAGAAGTTGGTATCAGAGCCAGCGGTTATAGTGAACTAGAAATTTTAAATCTAGACTATAACTTTTGAAAAGGACTTTTGACTCCAAAGACATTTCCACGTTATAAGTTTTACCTAGATTAGAGTACCATGCAAGCATAAATGTTATATTATATTTGAGCAAAATATTATCTAGAATATTGCAAAATTTTAAGTACGCATGCATACTCTCTTTTATTGTAGATGTCTGATCGTGTTAACCGAGAGAGGGTACCTAACCGTAGCAGTAGCATGCAGGACCCATCAGAACCCATCTCCCCTACACCATGGTATCACCCGACCCAGCCTTACTTTGCAGCTGCCTTGTACCCGGGAATGGAAGATTCGGGAAACGGTTGGATATCTGTGTTTGACGATGAGGACCCCACACCACCTGTAGTCACCCTTGAGCCCATTACCGAGGAGCCAGAAGGCATGGCCCCGGAAGTGAGACCCCCACAGAGGTGACCCAGCAGCCCCTATTCCTCTCGCACAGTGCCCGCCAAAGATCAGGATGGTGTATGAGCGGAGGAAGCACAGAGAGAAGAGAAAGACGATGGATGATGATGCACCACCAAGGATCAGGTTGGTGTATGAACGAAAGAAACGCAGGGAGACGAGAAAGGTGAATGATGGTGCCGGTATGAAGAGTACATCTATGCCCAAACGGGCCAGACTGCTAGATGAACAGTGGGGACGGATCATGGAAACTATGAGAGGATGGGCATCAAGAGATGGGATTCCTTCCACCTTTGAGGTGGGAGAGTCGACTTCCGCACCACGTGGAACTACTATGGAGAACGGGCCCGTCGAGCATATGATGATCACTCTGGTAGCACAATGTGCTCGACTCGAGAAGGAATTGCTAACTGTCAGAAAGAAGATGAGTATCCGGGATGAGGTGAGCCAAGCTTTGGATGGGAGATTGATGACGATTGAAGAGGAGAGACTACTGGATGAAAGCGCTCTGAGCCAGATGCACTTCCGTATAGCGGATTTGGAGAGTAGTCTCGCAGAGACTAGGGATCGACTGACCCAGGCGGAACAGAGAGCAGATGTGGCCGAATCAGCATTAGTGACGGTACAACAGTACGCGATGGTGATGGGAGAGCAGACAGAGACCGCATTGGCTATGGCTACATTATGTCTGATGATGATTTCATGCTTTACGCATGTTGGTGCTGGAGGTTTGTATTAGGATAGTTATTGATATAAGCCGGAGAGCTTGGACTCTTTCTTTTGACCGAGTTATGACTCGATGATGCATGTAGACTCTAACTTATGATCTTTTGATAACTAACTGTTGGGTGTTTTGATATTTATGTATGTGTAATTAGACGCCTATGAGATTTAAAAAGTTTTATCCTTATGATTTATGTTGGCTGTGATTAATACTTGATTATTATATGGATATTTTATATAAGGTAAGTCATTATAACAGCAAACATCCGTAAACTAAACACCTTCTTCCCTATCTTCAAAACAGAATTGAACCATGCCACCCGTAACCCGAGGCACACCCTCGAGTGGAAACGTCAATTTACCAACTACCGCGGAAGAATTAGCACAACTAATAGCTCAGCATGTTAAGTCAGCCTTAGAACAACACGATGCAAACCTAGTGGCTAGTCAAGGGAGGAGGCAAGAGGATACGGGCAATGGCCTTGGTAATGGAACGGGAAATGGATCAAACACGGGATCTGGTGTTGGTGCCAATAATGGATCTGGTACGAACGGGAATCCAGGAAGTTCGTCAAGTGGACAACCACAAGGATGCTCATACAAGACCTTTCAAGGGTGCAATCCAAGAACATTCACAGGCGCTGAAGGACCACTAGATATAGTCCGATGGATCGAGAGAATGGAGACTGTTATAGTAATAAGCAATTGTTCTAGCGAACAAAAGGTCAAATACGCGACCTGTTCCTTTCAAGATGCAGCATTATCATGGTGGAATTCCCAGCGCCAAATTTTGGGCGATAAGAACGCATATGAACTTACTTGGGAACAACTAAAGGAGATGTTACTTAAAGAATACTGCCCACGCAACGAGCTCAGAAGATCGAAACCGAATTCTGGAATCATACCATGGAAGGAGCCGAGATCCGGACATACACGTCGAGATTCAATGATCTTGCTAGATTGGTGCCCCGCATGGTTACACCAGAATACGTGCGAATTGAAAGATACATATGGGGATTGACACCCCAAATAAGAAGCAACGTTACAGCTTCCAAGCCTACCACCATCCAAAGTGCAATCGCTATTGCACACTCCTTAACTGATGACGCAATACGAAATGGAACCCTGATCAAGAAGAATGAGCATGGAAAAAGTGCGATGGAAATCGGGAGGAAGGCGATCAAAGTAAACAGAAGACCATTTGATGGAAAGAGGAAGTGGTTTGAAAACCCCAAGGGACAAGCAAGCAACAGGAAAAACTTTGACCAAAGATCCGAACGAATTTATGTTGCAACATCAAACAACAGAGGGCAAACAAGGAATCTCAAGGGAAATGTAACAAATGCGGATATCTCCATACGGGAAATTGTAAGATTTGTACTCATTGCCATAAACTTGGACATCTGAGCCAAAACTGCCGAGCAAAACCTGATGAAAGGATAATCAGAAATGATCAAGCTTGCTATGAGTGTGGTAGGATCGGACACTTCAGGAAGAACTGCCCAAAGTTGAACCAGTCCAGGGCTAGAGGGAGAGCTTTTGAGATGAATGCCAAGGAAGCACAACAAGAACCGTCAGTGGTTAACGGTACGTTTCTTATCAACAATCACTATGCCTCCATCTTGTTTGACACCGGTGCTGATTTAAGTTTTGTATCCAAAGAGTTCGAACCATCATTGGGGATTAAACCATGTAAGCTAAGAAAGAAGTATATTATAGAGTTAGCTAATGGAAAGAAAATAGAATCTAATGAAATAATTAGAAATTGCACGATACAACTCAATAACCATCTCTTTAGTATCGACTTATTACCTGTCAATCTGGGAAGCTTCGACGTTGTTATTGGTATGGATTGGCTCTCTCAAATCATGCCGAAATAGTATGTTTTGAGAAAATCATCCGATTGCCAACTCCTAGTGGAGAACTCTTAATCATTCAAGGAGAAAAAGGAAAACCCTCGTTTAAAGTTTAAGTGTCATGAAAACTTATGAATACCTAAACGAGGGGTATCCCGCCTTTCTAGTAAAGGCCACTGACACTAAAAATGAGGAACAAGGAATGGAAGACATCCCCATTGTACGAGAATACCCAGAGATATTCCCGAAGACTTACCAGGGCTACCTCCACAAAGGCAGATCGAATTTCGAATTGACTTGATACCCGGAGCTGCACCAGTAGCACGATCACCATATCGACTGGCACCCTCTGAAATGCAGGAATTGTCAAAACAACTGCAAGAATTATTAGACAAGGGATTCATTCGACCAAGTTTTTCTCCTTGGGGAGCACCGGTGCTATTCGTCAAAAAGAAAGACGGATCATTCAGGATGTGCATTGATTACCGAGAATTAAATAAACTCACCATTAAAAATCGATACCCACTACCAAGAATTGATGATCTGTTCGATCAATTACAAGGATCCAGCTACTACTCGAAGATAGATTTACGATCAGGATATCATCAACTGTTGATAACAGAAGAGGACGTTCCAAAAACGGCTTTTAGAACACGTTACGGTCATTACGAGTTTCTGGTAATGCCATTTGGATTGACCAACGCGCCTGCCATATTCATGGACCTTATGAATCGGATTTGTAAGCCCTACTTGGACAAGTTTGTGATAGTATTCATCGACGACATTCTGATATACTCACAATCAAAGGAAGAGCATGAGCAGCACCTTAGGCTAATTCTAAACGTCCTCAAGAAAGAAAAGTTGTACGCAAAGTTCTCAAAATGTGAATTTTGGCTTCGAGAAGTTCGATTTCTCGGACACGTTATTAATGAAAAGGGTATCCATGTGGATCCAGCCAAGGTTGAGGCAATTAAGAACTGGGAAGCCCCCAAATCTCCAACAGAAGTACGACAATTCCTAGGGTTAGCAGGCTATTACCGTAGATTTATAGAAAATTTCTCAAAGATAGCCCAACCCTTAACCCTATTAACTCGCAAGGATAAGAGTTACGTATGGGGCGAAGATCAAGACAGAGCCTTTCGGTTATTGAAGCAAAATTATGCAGTGCACCCATACTATCCTTACCAAATGGGACAGAGGGATTTGTAGTATATTGTGATGCCTCACGATTAGGTCTTGGGTGCGTATTAATGCAGAAGGATAAGTCATCGCTTATGCGTCAAGACAATTAAAGGTGCATGAGAAAAATTACACCACCCATGACCTAGAACTGGGAGCCGTTGTTTTCGCACTCAAGATATGGAGACATTATTTATATGGAACCAAATGTGTGATATATACGGATCACAAGAGTCTGCAACATATCTTTGATCAGAAAGATTTGAACATGAGGCAACGCCGCTGGATAGAGCTATTAAATGATTACGACTGCGATATACGATACCACCCAGGAAAGGCTAACGTCGTGGCTGATGCGCTCAGTAGAAAGGAAAGAGAAAAACCTCTACGGGTGCGAGCAATGGAACTCACCATACACTCAAACCTTACCGATCACATTCGCAATGCTCAAATCGAAGCATTAAAAGATGGAAACATGGAGGGAGAAGATCTACAAGGAATGGTCAAGGGATTAATACCCGACTCCGACAAGTTGATGCGTTTTGTGAACCGAGTATGGGTCCCCAAACATGGAGGTTTACGCAAACTAATTCTTGAAGAAGCCCATAAATCGAGATACTCAATTCACCCAGGGATGGACAAAATGTATCACGATATAAAAGAATTCTTCTGGTGGCCTAATATGAAAGGAGATGTAGCTTCGTATGTAAATCAATGTATCACCTGCGCCAAGGTAAAAGCAGAACATCAGAAGCCATCTGGTCTATTACAACAACCAGAAATTCCAAAATGGAAATGGGAGTGTATTGCTATGGATTTTGTGACAAAACTACCAAGAACAGCTAGTGGTTACGACACCATCTGGGTAATTGTTGATCGGTTGACAAAATCTGCACACTTCTTACCCATGAAAGAGGGGTACAACATGAGCAAGATAGCAAATTTATACATTAAGGAAGTGGTGTCGCGTCATGGGGTACCCGTTTCAATCATATCAGATAGGGATAGCCGATTTACCTCAAGATTTTGGCAATCACTACACGAAGCCATGGGTACTCGACTAGACATGAGCACAGCCTATCACCCACAAACAGACGGCCAGAGTGAAAGAACCATCCAAACACTGGAAGACCTACTAAGAGCATGTGTGATCGATTTTGGCGGTAATTGGGACACTCACCTACCATTAGCTGAGTTCTCATATAATAACAGTTATCACACCAGCATTAAGGCCGCCCCGTTTGAAGCATTATACGGAAGGAAATGTCGCTCGCCCTTATGTTGGGCAGAAATTGGTGAAAGGAAATTAACCGGGCCTGAAATTATCCAAGAAACGACCGACAAGATCGGGCAAATCAAGAAGAGGTTAGAAGCAGCAAGAAGCAGGCAAAAGAGCTATGCGGATAATCGGAGAAAACCGTTAGAATTCCAAACTGGTGACAGAGTATTTCTAAAGGTGTCGCCGTGGAAAGGCGTGATACGATTTGGTAAACGAGGGAAGCTCAATCCCCGATACATCGGACCATTCGAGATAACCGAACGTATTGGACCAGTAGCATACCGTCTTAACCTACCAAGTGAACTTGGGAGTGTGCACAACGTATTCCACGTATCCAACCTTAAGAAGTGTATGACAGACGAATCACTCATCATTCCACCAGAAGAAGTTTTTATTGACAATAAACTTCATTTCATCGAAGAACCAGTTGAGGCCATGGATCGGAAGATCCAGAAACTCAGACGAAGACAAATTAAGCTGGTCAAGATAAGATGGAATTCGAAGAGAGGGCCTGAATTCACCTGGGAGAGCGAAGATCAGATGCGACAAAAATATCCCCACCTCTTTAAAATCAGCCTGATAAAAACCCTACAACATAAATTTCGGGACGAAATTTCCTGAACGGGGGGAGACTTTAACAACCGGCAAAATCAGGTCAATGCTAACTCAATTCTATAAAATTTAAATAATTAAAGTTAAACCGTAGTTGACTTGTTTGACTCCCTTAAGAATTAACTAACGTCTTCCTTAAAAGAAGAAATGTCTTGCTGAATTTAGAATTGGTCACACAGTGCATTGCACCCATGAGAGTCAATGATCAGTATTTGACCATTATTAACCAAACCGTTGGTAGGTTGATCAAATTAAGTCAAATTATCACTAATGATTATTATTAAAATAATAATAATAACAAAGCTAGTAAATAATAATAACAAAGCTAGTAAATAATAATAATAACAAAGTTAGTTAATAAATAAAAATAATAACAAAATAATAATAATAATTATAATAATAATAAACATGATTACTAGCAAATCCAAGAAGGATTGTGAAGTCTTGCATGCAAGACAACACATCCCCTATACAAGTTTAAAACCTCAACACACACACCACCTCTTCATCTACCACACACACACACCACCACACCACTCCATCGCCCCCCCCTTCTTCTCTCTACCGCCGCGACACCACCATCCGCCGGCCACCGGCCACCGCACCACCACCTACTGCCGTACCCACCATCACCATCCCACCGTCTCCTTCTCCCTATCACCAACACCCGTCGCCACCAACACTATCACCAACACCCGTCGCCACCAACACCATCACCAACACCCGTCGCCACCAACACCATCACCAACACCCATCGCCACCATCACCACCCGCAACCAACACCCTCTTCTCCCTCTCTCTCGGTCACCACAACCTCACCATCATCCTTTCAAGTTTTCACTCCACTCACAAAGCAATATAATAGATCTTTAGACTAGAAACCGAGTTGTTCTTCGAAAGATCGAGGATCGTGCTTGCATTGTGTTCCATCTAGTGTCATCTAAGGTACATTAGATTAGATGTGTTATGTTTGTTCATGCATGGATAATCAAGATGATAATCTTGATAGAACTTGATTCACCCATTTAATAATGTTGGTTTTTATGATTTTGTTATATGAAAATGATTGGTTTGGTGATTTTTGGGTATGAAATGGAATTCAAATGACAATATAAACCTGAAAATTTGTAAGATAGGTTAATGTTGGATGAAAATGCATTAGTTGGGTAGCCTAGATAGTAAAAATGTATATATGGATGTACACATAATAAAAATGAACACATTGGTTGGAGATTAATGTCTTATGACTATGTTAGGAACTAAGTGATGATTATAGATAAATGATTATTTATAAGGACTTAAGGTAATCACTAGGTTGAAGATTTTGGGTAACAATAAAAATGTTAAGGCAAAAGTAATTGGACACAATTAAAGGACATCATTAGGTAAAAGTCTACTAATAAACTTGGAAATTAGGAATTATGGTTAAAATCAAACAAAGGACCTTATGAAATAATATATTTTGGACAACTCACGACTAATAGGATTTATAATATATATACACATGGAACTAAAGATAAAATATATTTTTCAACAATTCATGACTAACTAGTATGTATATATATATATATATTTAGACACTAACCGTGACTTAATAAGTCTTACGTTTTAAGAGTAACAATTGTATTGACATTTAAATTATTTAATTATATTTTTTTAAAAAAAAGGGGGATTTTTACATAAAAATTTATTATTAGACGAAACAAACTAAACTTTGAACAAGACTAAAACGCTTATGTATACATATATTTATATACAAATATACATATTTAGAAAAACTATAAGATTTATAAGACATTAAGTATATAAGTAAAATCATAGATAACGGTAGGAAGATATGTAACTTAATAAGGGAAATAATAGTTTCATTAAAAATTCACAAAAATATACATTTATAAAAATATGCCATTTTAAAAAAAAAAAACGACCAAATAAAATGGGTGAAATGTATTCATAAGCATAAAGCGTTATGTATTGATCATAATGTTCATGACTAGGGCATAAAGCACGTTGGTTCGTTTCATTAACCGCACTCAAGGTGAGTTCTTCGACCCCATTTTTAATATCATTTCAACTGTTTTGGGGTGAAAAGCATGAAATAATGTTTCTTTAAATATATGATGGATTAAACAAGATAATATATTATATGAGGGTATAAGTTCGGGTCATAGTATGGATGTATATACTATTGAGCCCTAAATCCCCCTATAATCACTAACCTCAGGGGTGAGGCCGCAGAATATATTGGTAGATCTATCGGGTTAGAATGGCCCGCTCTCGCGACCAGTCGCGCTGGTCAGGTTTGTGGCGAGGGAGTTTATATGTCTGGATAGTTGTGGGGCAACGACGTGTTTCTTGGTTTGATTATGGGCTTATGACCTAAATTTTCATAGTACCTAGCTAGTCTATGAGGAATATATTATGCCTTGTTTCATCATATTATTTTCAAATGATTGTTTGCGAAACTACAAAAAACCCGAAAGCTCACCAACCTTATGTTGACTTTTTACCCTTCATGCTTTTCAGGGTTATAGGTGAGTTCTATATGGATATTCTGGAACTTTGTCTTTGGAGGGTCAAACGTTTCAAAACATCTTTAAATAAAGTTGGGTTCATGTAATAAAAACGGAACTATGTGTTACTACCGAAATGTTTAATGTTGTTCAATAAAATACTTTATGATAATAATGTACAACTTTCACGACTAACGTTAACTTAAGAACGTTTGACTATAATAGTTGGGTCAACTCCAACTTCCGTTACCACCACGTCACGCGAATCTTCCGCTGCGATTTTCGGGGTGTGACATATTTGAACTTGATCTATAAAATAACAAAACATAACTAATTTAATAAATATTAATACGTCAGTCACAAACATTAATCTGCCCGATCCATTGTTCTATGATCTTGTTTTTAACTCATCACTAAAACCATTTATTTTCAATGATGATATAATACTAATATGATTTGCAATGTTTAAAGGGAACGTGCAAAGTTTTTTATATATTTATATTCTTCCATTACTCGTCAGTAGAAATATGCATATTATAAACGATACTTTTACACGTTATACTATTCAAAACATGACAAAATAAGTATACGATCTCTAATATTTCATACTTTGTGAAATATTTGATAATGAAATTTTTTTGCGTTTTTATGACACAAGAGAAGTGTTGCAAGTTGTTTATCGTATTAAAATTCATACAAATTCTAAAAATAATAGTAGCAAATCTAGTAACTTTTAGAAAACTTGTTATACATAACAATATAGACATAATAAACTACTATAGTCATGAAAATTTGGAATCATCATAAGTTATTTTCTTTTAATGATTGTCATAATTTTTTTAAAAATGAAAAACGTTAAAAACTATTTTTCACGATCTTAAAAAAGTAAAATGAATTAAATATGATAATTTCTAAGGATATTCTGATAATTTTGAATTAAATATGATAATTTCTAAGGATATTCTGATAATTTTTTTTTCTTTATGATTTTGGGTATTATAATTCTTTATAATTAACTTAGTTTTTAAACTTTAATACTGAACCATACGTTGATGAAGTAGTGTTTGTTTATTGACATTAATATTTAACTTTCGTATTTAAGATCCTAAACAATTAACTCATTTCAAATTTTTACAAACTACTACATATTATAATTTCACTATAAGATGCGTCTTGGTCGACATATACAACTAATTAAACAATTATTATCTTTCAATATCTTTGACAAACATTGACTTTGACATTTTTCTTGTATTCGCTCTATTGATTATTTGGTCATGGTAGATTGGTAGTTACCATCATGTCACGACCCGCCTAAATTCAACTCGCGTTACTCGGATTCCGAAAATTTCCGGACACATAAATTACACTTAGAGCTGCCCGGAAGTCTCCGGAACATCCCACACGACTCCGGAACATGTAGCAACGTTTGAGCACTCGGGAGCAGCCCTAAAATGGCCAAGAAAGGCCTAGAAGTATCAAGCCCTAGAGCTGCCAAGAAGGCTCTAGAAAAGCCTTGAATACTCCATAGAAATATCATAGATATTTGCCATAGAAATATCTAGATATTACCTTGTAAATATCTGTAAGGCCCCGTTCCTGGGCACCTCACAGTTGGTCATTCACAGCATAAAACGTACATATTATAAGGTTTAAGCAGCGGAATTTAATTTTAACAAAAACCATTCATTCATTAAAACACTGTTGTTAAACAATACATTCTAGTTTCTAAGTCACAAAACAATTAGTCGAATGAATTTCAAAACTACAGTTTCATCAAAACATAATTTGGATGTCAGTCTTGTCCTGCCGAGTAGCCATCTCAGTGTGCCATCCTCAGCAACCTGTTACCTGCCAACTGGAAAATACATAAAAGTCAGCGTTGCTGAGTGAGTTCTAGTTTTATAATAAACATACTTTGTTTATATTAAAAACCGTTATTCGTTACACGTGCTCATACATCGTACATACATATAGATAATATCTTTATTATCCCGTTCGTTCTTTCGTTCGTTTATCCGTTCGTTCATTCGTTCGTTCATCATACATCGTTATCTTTCACTTCTCGTTTAGGTCCTGTCAGGCTTTACCCACTTCATGGCACGCAGTCATGATTACTGTGGTCGAATGACAAGGACCCCGTTACATCTTTTCTTGCACATTGGATATCTTTTGTACCACTACCATCTGCTATACCCCGAACGTTATTAGCTACCGGGCCGAAGTCATTAAATGAACAGCAAAACGTATGCCACGGTACTAGAGGTAAGCGGTAGGGATACCATACATATGGTCAATCACTAAGAAGGACCCGTTAACCTTATCCAATGTTTGCAAGTCATCTTTCGTTAGTTCGTTCGTTAAAACATGTATTCATCATCTTTTAATCATTCGTTCATTCATTAATACACGTTACATCTTTTCTTGCACATTGGATATCTTTTGTTCCACTACCATCTGCTATACCCCGAACGTTATTAGCTACCGGGCCGAAGTCAACATATGAACAACAAAACGTATGCCACGGTACTAGAGGTAAGCGGTAGGGATACCATACATACGGATACTTACTTGCACGCATTGAAAGGTTAATTGTACCAATACCATATGCTACACCCCGAACGTTATTAGCTACCGGGCCGAAGTCAATCCATAGACAGCAAAACGTAGTGCCACAGTACAGGCCGAGGTCAACAAATGAACAACAAGCGTATGCCACGGTACTGGGCCGAAGTCTATGGAGGGACAGCTAAACATGGTGCCACGGTACTAGAGGTAAGCGGTAGAGGTACCATGACCATGGTCAATCACATAGAAGGACCAATCGCGTTATTCATGCTTTGCAAGACATAATTCATTCGTTCATTAATGCATGTATTCATCATCATTCTTCATTTCGTTCATTCGTTAATACATGCATTCGTCATCATGTTCCTCTTTAATTATCTTTCACTTTACGATACATAATACTTCATTAGTTCATTTCTCGTTATTCGTAAAGTCTCAGAAAGACAAGCATACACAATCACAAGGAACATACACACACATCATACATACTCATCATACATTCATCGTTTAACCATCATATTCTTTCATACTCTTTCTTTCATTTGTATGTATCTTACTTTCATTCATTCATACATTACATACTTTGTACGTTCATTTCATTCATTATATACGTACGATTTTTACTTTTATTCATACATTCACGTCATCTCATACTTAACAATATTAAATAATAATATTGTTAACAATAATAAAATACTGATAATAATATCAGTAACCTTAATAAGGGGTCAATCATTAATCATCATTGCGTGCATAAAACATCATCGTTAATTAACCCTAGTCAACCCTGGTCAAATCCTTGAAATCCGGATTCCCGGAAATTTCCTGTAAAAATTCTAAGTGTTTGGGCGCATGAGCCCTGTTTGAACTTATAACCCTACACTTAGTCGTTTCGGCTGACTTTTCTAGGTATATGACCACTGTTTAGACTTTTCACCTTATGCTTAGTTTATTTCAGACTCATGAGCACTATTAGGACTCATGAGCACTATTGGGACTTATTACCCCATACTTAGTTTATTTTTCAGACTCATGAGCACTATTGGACTCATGAGCACTATTGGACACATTAGTCCATACTTAGTTTATTTTTCAGACTCATGAGCACTATTGGACTCATGAGCACTATTGGACACATTAGTCCATAGTTTATTTTTCAGACTCATGAGCACTATTGGACTCATGAGCACTATTGGACACATTAGTCCATACTTAGTTTATTTTTCAGACTCATGAGCACTATTGGACTCATGAGCACTATTGGGACTTGTTAGGCGTTTTAGTAACCTGCTCATGTGGCTAATTCATATTCCATTTCCCAACATCAGAATGCCTAGTACTAAACATATACACATGATTCTAGGCATAAATCTAACATAAACATAAACATACATACATTCATATCATACGGGTATTATACCCAAACTTATAAAAACATACTTACGTGCATTTTCCAGCCCCAAAGCATTTAAAAACGGGTAAAAAGGGGTCTAGAACTCACCTTAGGTGTCGTTGAATGTCCATAATCGTCATCTACTTGAATTCTCAAGTAATGTCATCATCATAATGGAGTCGCCATCTTTTGCAACGAAACCTTGATCATCATCCTAGAATCATCATCGTCATAACATCCTCATCCTCTTTCAAATACATCATCACCCAAAACCTTATCTACCACTAACTACTAAAGTCCCTATCATCATAGCTAACCAACAATGTGCTCATCATGTTATCATCAGGGATTATCATGACCATCATATTCAGAAAAAGACCTTTACCATTTGCATGCTAAGCCATCATCAACAACATCATCATATAACCTCTTCATCGTCATTCTTATACCACTTTTATACTACAACCATCCTTACTGTGAAGATACCATTTCCATGTTCAAACATCATCTTCATCTTGTTGCAACTACATCATAATGAACATTACCACTATCTAAGAACTATCAACATCATCATTAAAGCATCGTCAACATCATCTAAACATCCTTTCCACCACCGGACATCATCATCTTTACTATCCTTACGATAGTCCACACAATAATCTTACCCAAAACATTCTTATAAACGTTACCATCATGAAGACCATAAGCCATACTACCATATATACATCATACCATCAATCTTTTCTTTTTCATAAAACTACCGACAAATACCAATCTACCTTTGTGGAGAAATCACCATCCGAACATCATCAACATCACACCAACCATCAAACCAACCATCGAACCAACATACCACCAAGACCATGGCCTAAACTAGATCCACCACAGCCACAACATAACCACAATCGCAGCAACAACCAATCGACAGATAGAATCACAGTCAAGATGAACCACAACAAACAACAACACAACCACAATCACAGATTACCTCGTCATCACTGTTGTTTTGCAACCATCACCTAAACACCAAACACACGCAGCCATCGCCGACTGGTTCGGTTTCCTTCGGCCCGACAGCCACCACCAACGCTGCCGACATCACCACCATCGTCGCTCCTTGCACAGAGGACCAGCCACCACCGGCACCTACATCCACAACCATCATCAACACCACCGGCTACCATCACCATACCGCAGCCACCATCACCCGACCTTGTCACCGCGGCACCACCCACAGCCACCATCGTGAGCCGACGGGGCTTAACCGGAGGGGGCCCTGTCGTGAGCTTCAAATCGGAGAAAGGGGAAGAAGGGGGGGCCACCATCATCACTAAATCATCATCATCATCGAACCCTTGTCATCTTAGCATCATCATCATCGAATCGACCACCATCGACCACAGTCGCCGTCGCGACAACCACAGCCCCGAGAACCACCGTCGGTCCCCGATCCAGAACCACCGCCACCACAGTCGCCATCACCACCGCCATAGGCGACCATCACCACTCGACCAAAGTTGTCATCTACAACCACAACCGCCGCCTTCTTCCTTCGATCCCCGTCGATGTGCTGCCTTTTGGGAGAAATTGAGGTCGTTTTTGTGTTCGGGGTGTCGAGGGGAACAAGGGGGGGTGTGCCACTCGCCGGCACTCGCCGGAATCGGCCGCCGGTGGCCGGTGGTCGGGGTTCGACCGAGAGAAGGGGGGGAGAAGTGGGGTAGCGGCTGATGAAATGAAAAAAAAGGGTTTAGGGTTGTTTTTATGTTTTTCCTAAATTATCAATTTTGGTCCCTCAAATTTCCACATTTTGTTTCCAGTCTGAACTTGACAAGCTAACTAATCTTTTCGCGGAATAGAATTCAATCATACTATCATTAATATTACCTCGTCACTTAAGTTTATTTTGGAAATTTGGGGCGTTACAAGTCTATCCCCCTTATTTAGGTTTCGTCCTCGAAACCTGTTAGTCCTTACACAACGTGGGATAATACTTTCTCAATCACCATAGATTCTCATGTTGCTTCTAAACATGTTCCACACACACCATATAAGGTATGATCTTCTTTAGCCGTCTACACATAGCCTTTGCAACCTTCAAACGTCCTAACGCACTCCTCTTATGGATCAATTTCATTAATGCAAACCTTATGACTACGAACCCTAATTCATGAGTAAGTATATTATCATCTTGTATTTAACCTTGTGAACAACATAACCATGGTTCTGCCATGTTGTATTGAGTATATATATATATGTATATTCAGTCAGATCTTTGTATGGAACACATGGTCCTAGGTTTTCGACACCTACTGATAACATTAACACCAAGGCTCATGTTAACCTTCCTTATTTAGTTCATGTTTACATTTATTAACTAGCTTCTCTCTCAGACTTGGTGTCATTTCTTGTGAACCTTACCAAGGGCAAGATTATCTTCAAGAAGTACTAAACAAACTGTATGTAGTAATCCTTCACTTCCGTAAGCTACAGATTTCTAACATCACCCTTGGGGAACTTTTTACATTACTGCAAGGAAACTCATAGCATCCAAACCGTGACTGAAATGTTATCTTTAGGATATCGTGCTCTTCAGCCTGTAGCCGTTGTTGATCTAACCTACAGTCGATCCGTGAAAACCATCGGTACGGTGACATAACTACAAGCTGAGTCCCAGATGACAAGTCGATCTCAAACCCTTTCTTCTAACTCCGAGAGGGTCCTCCGGGGTCACATTAGGAAGGCACGCTCTATAGCTACGTCTATCAACTTAAGACTTCGCCCTTAGCATCTTTTATTTACGTAGGATATGCTCCTCAACCTTGTTTCATAAACCTTTCTATCTCATTATTAGGGTCATCCCTGAAATCATGCAACTCCTAATTATCATAAATCATGTCCATACTTCTATCATGTACGAACCAACGGGTCATATTTCCATGCTGTGCAGTATCAGTCCCGTATGCAGCTAGTCAATTCATATCCATGACCACGTTACGTCCACTTAGGGTAGTGACATGCAATCCAGAAGAAGGCCCTAACTTTCCATTACTATTTACAGTCACTTACAGACACTTCTATCCAAATAGCTTGACTAAAGGTAGTTCCTACATTATCACTTTACCTTCTTAAAACATCTCATCAATCATTTAAGCTACCTACAAGATTCGGACCACTAACGTTATCGTTCAAGGCAATGGTCCAGGTCATGACGAGTATTGTAAGTTTTCATCTCTATTAGTAATTCCTTGCTGAAACGCCATGCAAAGAATTACTCGTCTGAAGAAACCTATTTCCCCTAGGGATCTTGTAACCTAAATCGTTAATTCTCCTCACTTGTAAGTTAGCCCATGGGTACAACACTTTTAAATTCCTGGTTACGAAGTCTAGAATTTCATTATATGTCTTTGCTGGTATCGCTGTCAAGTCTCTAATGGTCTCATCGGGGAATCACACACCTCGTACACATCTGTCAACTTTCCACTTCCTATAAGATTCAAATACTAAAACAGTCATTCAAGGCAATAGCTCAGTTTATGTCGAGTATAGTAAGTCCCTAATCACAGTGGCCAGTTGTGATTAGCCACTTACTTTACTTTTCATACCCTAAGCATTTCCTATCCTGACTACATCAGTATCTAAATCTACTAAGAACATATAATCCATATAGCACACACACATAAGTCTGGTTGACTTTTAAGAAAACAATACCTGATGGCACATGGCTACTCGGGCTGACATCCCTCTTTCCGTCCCATTTTCAGTTTAAGTTAAGGTTTATTTGAAAAATTTTACCCAATTCACTTAAACTTTAGCTCTGATACCAACTTGTAAGGCCCCGTTCCCGGGCACCTCACAGTTGGTCATTCACAGCATAAAACGTACATATTATAAGGTTTAAGCAGCGGAATTTAATTTTAACAAAAACCATTCATTCATTAAAACACTGTTGTTAAACAATACATTCTAGTTTCTAAGTCACAAAACAATTAGTCGAATGAATTTCAAAACTACAGTTTCATCAAAACATAATTTGGATGTCAGTCTTGTCCTGCCGAGTAGCCATCTCAGTGTGCCATCCTCAGCAACCTGTTACCTGCCAACTGAAAAATACATAAAAGTCAGCGTTGCTGAGTGAGTTCTAGTTTTATAATAAACATACTTTGTTTATATTAAAAACCGTTATTCGTTACACGTGCTCATACATCGTACATACATATAGATAATATCTTTATTATCCCGTTCGTTCTTTCGTTCGTTTATCCGTTCGTTCATTCGTTCGTTCATCATACATCGTTATCTTTCACTTCTCGTTTAGGTCCTGTCAGGCTTTACCCACTTCATGGCACGCAGTCATGATTACTGTGGTCGAATGACAAGGACCCCGTTACATCTTTTCTTGCACATTGGATATCTTTTGTACCACTACCATCTGCTATACCCCGAACGTTATTAGCTACCGGGCCGAAGTCATTAAATGAACAGCAAAACGTATGCCACGGTACTAGAGGTAAGCGGTAGGGATACCATACATATGGTCAATCACTAAGAAGGACCCGTTAACCTTATCCAATGTTTGCAAGTCATCTTTCGTTAGTTCGTTCGTTAAAACATGTATTCATCATCTTTTAATCATTCGTTCATTCATTAATACACGTTACATCTTTTCTTGCACATTGGATATCTTTGTTCCACTACCATCTGCTATACCCCGAACGTTATTAGCTACCGAGCCGAAGTCAACATATGAACAACAAAACGTATGCCACGGTACTAGAGGTAAGCGGTAGGGATACCATACATACGGATACTTACTTGCACGCATTGAAAGGTTAATTGTACCAATACCATATGCTACACCCCGAACGTTATTAGCTACCGGGCCGAAGTCAATCCATAGACAGCAAAACGTAGTGCCACAGTACAGGCCGAGGTCAACAAATGAACAACAAGCGTATGCCACGGTACTGGGCCGAAGTCTATGGAGGGACAGCTAAACATGGTGCCACGGTACTAGAGGTAAGCGGTAGAGGTACCATGACCATGGTCAATCACATAGAAGGACCAATCGCGTTATTCAATGCTTTGCAAGACATAATTCATTCGTTCATTAATGCATGTATTCATCATCATTCTTCATTTCGTTCATTCGTTAATACATGCATTCGTCATCATGTTCCTCTTTAATTATCTTTCACTTTACGATACATAATACTTCATTAGTTCATTTCTCGTTATTCGTAAAGTCTCAGAAAGACAAGCATACACAATCACAAGGAACATACACACACATCATACATACTCATCATACATTCATCGTTTAACCATCATATTCTTTCATACTCTTTCTTTCATTTGTATGTATCTTACTTTCATTCATTCATACATTACATACGTTTGTACGTTCATTTCATTCATTATATACGTACGATTTTTACTTTTATTCATACATTCACGTCATCTCATACTTAACAATATTAAATAATAATATTGTTAACAATAATAAAATACTGATAATAATATCAGTAACCTTAATAAGGGGTCAATCATTAATCATCATTGCGTGCATAAAACATCATCGTTAATTAACCCTAGTCAACCCTGGTCAAATCCTTGAAATCCGGATTCCCGGAAATTTCCTGTAAAAATTCTAAGTGTTTGGGCGCATGAGCCCTGTTTGAACTTATAACCCTACACTTAGTCGTTTCGGCTGACTTTTCTAGGTATATGACCACTGTTTAGACTTTTCACCTTATGCTTAGTTTATTTTCAGACTCATGAGCACTATTAGGACTCATGAGCACTATTGGGACTTATTACCCCATACTTAGTTTATTTTTCAGACTCATGAGCACTATTGGACTCATGAGCACTATTGGACACATTAGTCCATACTTAGTTTATTTTTCAGACTCATGAGCACTATTGGACTCATGAGCACTATTGGACACATTAGTCCATAGTTTATTTTTCAGACTCATGAGCACTATTGGACTCATGAGCACTATTGGACACATTAGTCCATACTTAGTTTATTTTTCAGACTCATGAGCACTATTGGACTCATGAGCACTATTGGGACTTGTTAGGCGTTTTAGTAACCTGCTCATGTGGCTAATTCATATTCCATTTCCCAACATCAGAATGCCTAGTACTAAACATATACACATGATTCTAGGCATAAATCTAACATAAACATAAACATACATACATTCATATCATACGGGTATTATACCCAAACTTATAAAAACATACTTACGTGCATTTTCCAGCCCCAAAGCATTTAAAAACGGGTAAAAGGGGTCTAGAACTCACCTTAGGTGTCGTTGAATGTCCATAATCGTCATCTACTTGAATTCTCAAGTAATGTCATCATCATAATGGAGTCGCCATCTTTTGCAACGAAACCTTGATCATCATCCTAGAATCATCATCGTCATAACATCCTCATCCTCTTTCAAATACATCATCACCCAAAACCTTATCTACCACTAACTACTAAAGTCCCTATCATCATAGCTAACCAACAATGTGCTCATCATGTTATCATCAGGGATTATCATGACCATCATATTCAGAAAAAGACCTTTACCATTTGCATGCTAAGCCATCATCAACAACATCATCATATAACCTCTTCATCGTCATTCATATACCACTTTTATACTACAACCATCCTTACTGTGAAGATACCATTTCCATGTTCAAACATCATCTTCATCTTGTTGCAACTACATCATAATGAACATTACCACTATCTAAGAACTATCAACATCATCATTAAAGCATCGTCAACATCATCTAAACATCCTTTCCACCACCGGACATCATCATCTTTACTATCCTTATGATAGTCCACACAATAATCTTACCCAAAACATTCTTATAAACGTTACCATCATGAAGACCATAAGCCATACTACCATATATACATCATACCATCAATCTTTTCTTTTCATAAAACTACCGACAAATACCAATCTACCTTTGTGGAGAAATCACCATCCGAACATCATCAACATCACACCAACCATCAAACCAACCATCGAACCAACATACCACCAAGACCATGGCCTAAACTAGATCCACCACAGCCACAACATAACCACAATCGCAGCAACAACCAATCGACAGATAGAATCACAGTCAAGATGAACCACAACAAACAACAACACAACCACAATCACAGATTACCTCGTCATCACTGTTGTTTTGCAACCATCACCTAAACACCAAACACACGCAGCCATCGCCGACTGGTTCGGTTTCCTTCGGCCCGACAGCCACCACCAACGCTGCCGACATCACCACCATCGTCGCTCCTTGCACAGAGGACCAGCCACCACCGGCACCTACATCCACAACCATCATCAACACCACCGGCTACCATCACCATACCGCAGCCACCATCACCCGACCTTGTCACCGCGGCACCACCCACAGCCACCATCGTGAGCCGACGGGCTTAACCGGAGGGGGCCCTGTCGTGAGCTTCAAATCGGAGAAAGGGGAAGAAGGGGGGGCCACCATCATCACTAAATCATCATCATCATCGAACCCTTGTCATCTTAGCATCATCATCATCGAATCGACCACCATCGACCACAGTCGCCGTCGCGACAACCACAGCCCCGAGAACCACCGTCGGTCCCCGATCCAGAACCACCGCCACCACAGTCGCCATCACCACCGCCATAGGCGACCATCACCACTCGACCAAAGTTGTCATCTACAACCACAACCGCCGCCTTCTTCCTTCGATCCCCGTCGATGTGCTGCCTTTTGGGAGAAATTGAGGTCGTTTTTGTGTTCGGGGTGTCGAGGGGAACAAGGGGGGGTGTGCCACTCGCCGGCACTCGCCGGAATCGGCCGCCGGTGGCCGGTGGTCGGGGTTCGACCGAGAGAAGGGGGGGGAGAAGTGGGGTAGCGGCTGATGAAATGAAAAAAAAAGGGTTTAGGGTTGTTTTTATGTTTTTCCTAAATTATCAATTTTGGTCCCTCAAATTTCCACATTTTGTTTTCCAGTCTGAACTTGACAAGCTAACTAATCTTTTCGCGGAATAGAATTCAATCATACTATCATTAATATTACCTCGTCACTTAAGTTTATTTTGGAAATTTGGGGCGTTACAATATCTAAGATATTTAGTTGTTAGAAATATCTAGATCATGAAAGATCTAGATCCATGGACAAGTATAAATAGGTGATGTTAGGATCATTTGTAATCACCCAAAAACTCATACAAGTCTTGTGTAAACACACTTGTAAACCACTCTTGTACTAACCTTGTAAGCAATACAAAAGCCATTTGTATACGAGCTTGCAAACGCTTCCGCATCGTAACCTAAATTGTTACATCGTTTGGGTCACAAAGGCTGAACTTAGAGCAAGTCTAAGTGCCGCACGAGAGTCGAATAAATCACTCCGTGACAAGTGGTATCAGAGCACGTCGGTTCATCTGGGAATGGCAACCGAATCAAGCAAACTTGCAACTATTGAAGATAAACGAGGTCGAGATGAATCCCAGAAGGGATCAAAGAAGGATCGAGGTACTTCCAAGGATCGTACCTTGGAAAAACGAGTCGGTGACATGGAGACAGGTCTTGTTGAGATAGGAACTCAAGTAGACTTGTGTTTCCAACGATTGGATGCTTTGGAGGAAGATTTCAGTGAGCTCCGGGAAGGACTCAAGGCTGCTATGGAGCTACTTCGAGATGAAGTAAAGCTGATGATCAAAGATGCAATCAAAGATGTTACTACCAAGCTACAAAAAGACATGGATGAGCTGTCAAGCGACATGCATCGAAGTCTAATGGGCTTGGAAACTAAAATTGTTGATTGCAACAAAGGCATGATCACGACTGGAGGAAATGTCGTGAACTTTACTCCAAGAATTGAAATTCCTAAACCATCACCCTTCATAGGCAAACGGGAAGCTCGGGCGGTCGATGACTTTATCTGGGAAATGGAGCAGTACCTAGGAGGAGTTCAAATCCTGGACGACGCCACCAAAATCAAGACAGCCGCTATGTATCTCAAGGATACAGCTGCACTATGGTGGAGACGTCGAAGCATGGACATCGAACGAGGTACGTGCACAATCAAAACTTGGGCTGAGTTTATCCAAGAACTCAAAAGACAGTTTTATCCGGTAAATGCTGAGCACGAAGCAAGAAGTCGACTTCGTAAGCTCAAACAAACCGGGACGATCAAGGACTATGTTAAAGAGTTTACAACACTTGTTCTTGAGATACCGGATTTATCGGATAAAGACTCCCTTTTCTACTTCCTCGATGGATTACAATCATGGGCCAAGCTAGAATTAGAACGAAGAAATGTTCAAGATCTTGCTTCAGCCATTGCGATAGCTGAAAGCTTGATCGATCATAAGGAAAAACGACCATATAGGCCCATGAATGAGGAAAGTGACGACGAGAAAGGTGGAGGAGTAAAGCCCAATCACGATCGAAAGGTGGAAACAAGGAAACCACCAAGATATGACAATGAAAAACGTCCTCCAAAGTCTTGTTTTATATGCGATGGATCGCATAACGCTCGGGACTGCCCGAAGAAACAAAGTCTGCAAGCCATGGTGGCTAGAAATGATGATGCATCCCACGAAGACAAGGAGGTTCGTCTCGGGGCAATGCAACTACAAGTATTGAATGCTTTAACGGCACATGAGGGGAAACCGTTAAAAATGGCTAAGTCCTGCCCGACGGAGCACAAGGGCAACATCACGAGCGCGGAGGCAAAAGGACTTCGGTTTGTGAACTTGGAAATAAATGGACAACTTGCAAAGGCACTGATCGACACCGGAGCAAGTCACAACTTTATGACGCGAGAAGAGGCTAAAAGACTCGGCCTAAGGATATCCACACGAGATGGATTTCTCAGAGATGCCAATGGGAACACTAAAGCGATCGAGGGAATGTCATGGTCTGTCAAGACAAAGATCGGGACATGGCAAGGTAAACTTGACTTCTCGATAGCACCATTGGACAACTACAAGATCGTGCTCGGGATGGACTTTTTCCGAAAAGCAAAAGCCGTTCCAGCAACATTTCTAAACACTTTGTACATCGTCAAAGGCGATCAAGTACACACAGCCACAATGGAGTCTAGCCATCAAGGCAAAACGCTATCCGTCTTGCGACTCACGAGAACAAGTCGAGGGTCATGCAAGAAACACGACGAGGACGTCGTGGGTTTAGGTGAGGGAGAATGTCACGACCCGCCTAAATTCAACTCGCGTTACTCGGATTCCGAAAGTTTCCGGACACATAAAGTTTCACTTAGAGCTGCCCGGAAGTCTCCGGAACATCCCACACGACTCCGGAACAATGTAGCAACGTTTGAGCACTCGGGAGCAGCCCTAAAATGGCCAAGAAAGGCCTAGAAGTATCAAGCCCTAGAGCTGCCAAGAAGGCTCTAGAAAAGCCTTGAATACTCCATAGAAATATCATAGATATTTGCCATAGAAATATCTAGATATTACCTTGTAAATATCTAAGATATTTAGTTGTTAGAAATATCTAGATCATGAAAGATCTAGATCCATGGACAAGTATAAATAGGTGATGTTAGGATCATTTGTAATCACCCAAAAACTCATACAAGTCTTGTGTAAACACACTTGTAAACCACTCTTGTACTAACCTTGTAAGCAATACAAAAGCCATTTGTATTACGAGCTTGCAAACGCTTCCGCATCGTAACCTAAATTGTTACATCGTTTGGGTCACAAAGGCTGAACTTAGAGCAAGTCTAAGTGCCGCACGAGAGTCGAATAAATCACTCCGTGACAATCAGCTCGTTATTTTTAAAATTGGGTGTTGAAAGATACACCCTTTTTTTCTTTTACTAGAATACCTTGAAATATACTGTATTTTGATTAAATTAGTATGTATTTTGATTAAACTAATACCGTGATTAAAATGAATGGTTGGAATTAATTGAACGTGTATCACAAAAATATATTTTTATTTGAATGTCAACTAAAACAATGGCTGGAATTAATTGAACACGTGTCACAAAAATATCTTTTTTATTTGAATGTCAACTTAAACAATTCAGTCGAATTTTTGAAAACCGGTTAGTTAGAACTGTTAAATAGCGAAATTCGGTTTCCTTTGTTTGGTTTTAATATACCATGCATCAATGAACCAACCGGTTTTAAGCAATGTTGTTAAAATCATTTGGTATTAAGTAAATTGATTTTTTTGACATGTTAAACGGAGAATGTTAACATGTTAACTTTAAAGATTTGAGATCATCAAGCAACCATTTAAAATTATAAAATCAAAATTAACCACAATCAAGTATTGATAAAGATAAACTTGTAATAAAAAACACTTAAAATGAGGATGAATATGTATTATTAACATGTATATTTATTCACATATCAGTGTACTCGACTTAAAACCCATGGACATTGTTATACAATCCTCCTTAAATTGGCTGTTAAAATGTTGATTGGTTTCTACGCATTGAAACTAGACGATTCACCTATAGTTACTTCATTTCTCTTAGTGGTAATGTTGTCTGATGGAGTGCTAAAATCAATTGATTGTGACTCTATCAAGATGTGCATCCGGTTTATGGATAACACTACTTTTTAGACTGCGTAGATCATACATCATCTCTTTAAAATTCATGTTTTGTCTCTAGATCGACTTACACTTCTTTCTAATTGTGTCAATGATATCTTTCTTAGTCCAAATCATGTTTCTCACATAAGGGCTAATCATGCTTCATATTGATAAAGATTAAATCATGACTATATTTTTTATGTTTATCATCTTCATAATTAGAAGATCATATTGCATTAGGTTTTTTTTGTGTGTGTTTCATATTGAAAAGGATTAAATCAATTTTGTGTGTGTTTATCCTCATTGTAACCTTAGAGTTTATCAATACAGTATTATGTGTGATTGAATTTCATACATATCTATATGAATTCTAAGTACTTGTATTTGTAAAGCATGTTTCCCTATGCATTTTTGATGAATAATTAATAAAACACGTTGAAATGTTTATTTTGGTTCCTAATGATTCTTGGTATAGGAATTAGAATGATTGTTTCAAAGAGAATTTTGATTCAATATATGTGTTTGAAAATTGATATAAAAAAGATGGTTCTATTTTATAGAAAACTTATTAAATATGTTAAAATTAAAAAAGTTGAACTAGTGAGAAATTTAGATGGTGAAGATTAAAAAGTAATATTGAGTGTTCTAAATAATTTACCCAAGTTTGAGTTGTCTTATTGATAACAAACAAACAAACCCAGTATATCTCACCCAGAGCAAGGTCTGGGGGGTAGGTAGTGACAACAAGTCTTTCCTTTATCTGGGTAGATATTGATAACAAACATAATTAATATTTTAATCATATTTAAATACATCAACCATAAACCTTGATATGTCTGTCATCTTGCTGTAACTCACCTAGGAACACATCCATTTCCCACTCGATAGTCCCGATCCTAATTTGATTTGTGATGTATTAGAAGGAATCGTGTTTCGCGAGAAGTTTTTACACTTGATATTTATCGTATAGCAAATATAACGCATATTATAAACGGTGCTTTAGCATGTTATCCTGATGTAAACGTATAGAATAACTAATGTTTCACACTTTATGGAATATTTGATAAAGAAAACTTGTTCCATTTATATAGCACAATGAATATGTTGTAAGATGTTACAAAATTGAATTCATACAAATTCTAGGAATAAATATAATAAATCTAGTGAATGTTAGAAACATATAAAGCCCAATGTTTTCAGAACCGGATCGGACGTCGAACCGGACGCCTTACTGGTTTGGTGGTCGGACCGGTCGGACCGGATGGACCGGATTTAACTATATTTTAATTATATTTATATATGTAATTAAATATAAGTAATTTATATATGATTTATACATATATTTTATAGTTATATATAAAACTTAACTATATTTGTATATCCGAAGTACTAATTTATGGTTTAACATCCCGTTTTTACCCACTAAAATAAAAAAAAAATTTGAAAACCGGTCGGAACCGGCCCGGTTCGCCGGTCCAACCGCCGACTCGGTTTGAACCGGCCGGTTCAACTCAACCAAAACGAACTACCCCTGACCGGACCGGACCAGGCCCCGATTCGCCGTCGAACCGGTCGGACCGGCCGGTTCGATCCGGTCTCAACAACACTGATAAAGCCTCTATAAGAATAAAATCACCAATAAACTTATATAGCGATTATAAATCAATCATGACTTGTTTTCGTTACCCGAATTTTCAGAATTTATTTTTCAAGAAGTCGTCAGAAAATGTTAGAATTTACATTTTCCATGACTTGAAAAAATAAAAGAAAAATAATCATGTATTATATTCCAAAATGATAAATATAAAACATTTATAATTTTTATTTATTGAGGTATATTTGTGTTTAAGTGGTTAGAAAACTTTAATATGTTTTAAAAAATGTGTGAATTTATAATTTTCAATTTCAAACCATACGTTCATGACGTAGTCTTTTGTTGATTGACTTCTATTTCTTTTTCGTGTTTAAGTGAAATTGTAAGCGATTAATACATCTTCTAACGTTGACAACCTATTAAATATTAAAATTTCTACATGTAACTTGTAGATGCGTCTTGGTCGACAAACACAACTAATCTTTTAAACGGATGACAAACACTGATTTTGACATATTTTCTATAGTCGTCTTTTCAATTATTTGGCCTTTTTAGTTATCATCAACTCGTTATAAGGTTTGATATTGAAAGGTACGTCTTATTCGTTCACAGAGTATGTTGAATTTTTCTGCATTACGATTAAACTAATATAGTAATTGAAATGAAAGGCTTGAATTAACCGCATGTATATATCGCATAATATACTAGGGCTGTAAACGAGCCGAGCAGAGCCGAGCCAGGATGGGCTCGAGTTCGAGCTCGAAGCTTATCGAGCCGAGCCGAGCCGGCTCGTAAATTTCTAACGAGCTCAAAACACCGGCTCGAGTTCGGCTCGTGAAAAGCTCGAGCCAGCTCGTGGCTCGTTCGAGCCGGCTCGATTTATTTTTTTTTATTTTATTTTTTCACATTAATTTATATAAAAACACAAAAAATATATATTAGAGTTTTTATCTTTTGTTGGGTACTCCGTACTAAGGGAAACAAAGATCATTATTTTGAATATAAACAATTTGCTGTTAAGTTATATATTTTTTAAATAAAATACTTAATGTTTATAAAAATAATCCATTTTTATTTTAAGAAAACCTTTTTAAAATCCTAATATAAAAATAATAATAATAGTAGTAGTAGTAATAATAATGATTATTATTATTATACAATATAAAAATATATATACACATATATTATATGCACCGAGTCACGAGCCGAGCCAACGAACCGAGCCACGAGCCGAGCTCGAACCGAGCTAACCCTGGCTCGAGTTCGGCTCACTTAGAATTCGAGCCGAGCCGAGCCGGCTCGTTTAGATTCGAGCTTTTTTCGAGCCGAGCTTTTTTCGAGCTTTTCTCGAGCGAACTTCGAGCGAACTTCGAGCCACGAACTTTTTGTACAGCCCTATAATATACATATTGTGGATGGTAACATAAAGAATTCAATTATTAAATAAAAACAGGGGGGTCGTTGAACCTGTTAAACAGTAAATATTAGTTTTTTTAATGCTTGCCTTTGATGTACGTACTAGCTGTTTTTATGCAATGTGGTTAAACAGATTTAATTTGTGTAAATTAATCATTTTTTGTGGCCGATAATGTACCGGATATAAACGAACTAACCGACTAAGTAAATTTTTGCTTTACAAAATATTTCTTTTTAGACTATGAGACTTTAACTTGTAATCTTTCATACTCATACGAAAAGTGTTTGTCAATTAACCTACAAGTTTGTGTTGTATTTTATGAATAGCTAAATTAAACATTTTCCTCTACAACATATCTTTATTATTTTGTCTCTCTAATATAAACAACATAACATGTTCTTTAAATTTAACAAGCATTAACAAAGTGTAAAGACATGTAATTCATCTTCATGTCGACGCAAATTCATATAGATATACTAAAACATATAAATACTTTAAAAGTTAATTTTTACTTTTAGTCTGATTTAAGATTAGTGTGATCGGTTCAATAACCAATATAACATTAACAAAATTTGTTTTAACTAGACTACATAAAACAGATTCTAACAAGATCAAAACCATTACAAACCACTTAACCGACCGATCTAAGTATCTAACAATCGAAAATACTAATTCGGTGTCGGTCTAGTCTTAAAATAGAGCAAAACCAGATGATGTTAAATTACAGTTAAAAGAAATAAAACCCCTTATTTGTAGTTTTCAAGAACTGTAATGAAAATTGAAAGTCATTCCCACTCAACCTCATGAAAAGATTCAATCATTGAAATCACATTGAAAACGATCATAATTATAAATCAAATCATCACAAAAACATCGTATATGTATATGATTATAAACTTACACAATGTCACAATCTAGTAATATACCCTCACTACCAACTGATTCAACCCCAATTTCCATTTACATAAGCACGAATCAATGTTCATTTGTTCACCCTCATAATCACTCATCTTCATGTGCAACAATAAATAACGATCCAATCATCCAAATGCAATCAATGCACTAAATCTGTTCCCAAATCAACAGTACCCTTTCATCAATCGAATTTACGTATAGAACCTTCTGGAAGAACCACCAAACATCTGATCAAGGAGGACGACGAGAGCCATTGCGACGGCGGAGTCGATTTCCGGCTGTACAACCAGCCGGAAAACGTCTACGCCGAATGCAACGCCTCCCACGGCCTCCTTACGCTTGATCTCCGCCACGCGTTGACGCTTGTCGTTGTACACGACACAACATCTTTGTACGTATGAGCCTTCTATCTCGTAAGCGACACTCTTTTTGTTGTTTGGTGACCGTGTTGTAGTAACGTGAGCTAGCGACTTCCCGTTGAGAAAGTTCACGTGTTTCGTCACCGAGAATCGAGGATTCACCGTCGTTTCGCCGTCGTACACCAGCCAACTGTCGGTTAGGCTCGGCCTCTGTGCATCAACGATTTGTACGTTTAGTTAATACTCAATCAAATGGAAAGTTTGATAGTTGAAACTAATAAAAAACAGAGTAATGCTATACACGTACACAATCTCTAATAAAATTAACGATCGTTTGACAACAAACTTAAACTGCTGTTTAAGATTTAGGGAATCATGACCAGTGACGGAGGTTGTAAGAAAATATCAAGGGGTTAACTGACAACAATCTTTTTTACGGTTTTACGTTACACATATAAAACGATATTTTTGACCGAACCCAAATCTTTTCTGTCAATTGACACAATTCAATTTTTGTTAACGAATAACACCACTTAAAATATAGAAAGCTAAATTAAATCGATCTTTCGACGCAGCATAAGTAAGTTTCTCTTTAAATTATAATTTTAGTGATGTCATCCGTTTTTTTTTTTTGAAATTTTAATGATATAACCAAACTCGAACAACATTTCTAACATCGTGTTGATATAAATCTAGGCGTAAAAAAGTTTTACGCCGATGAAAGAAAAAGTTCTGATATAAATCTAGGCTTTAAAAAAACCCAACAATAAAAATAAATTCTGACTCGCCGGTTATAATTTGACATAACCGGCTGACAACTATTTGATCATACGCTCAAATAGTCCTTTAGTTTGCGAACAACAATTTTATATGTTTTTAAACTACTATTTACGGATGGGGTAGGTATAAATCTGAGTTGAAAAAAAGTGACACCAAAAATCCTGACTCGCCATTGGTCATGATTTAACATAAACTCTAAACTGTCATTTCATCTCATGCTAAAATAGCATTTTAATTTAATTTGTAAACGACATTTTTACATGTTTTCAAACTACTGTTTTCAAGTGGTGTAGGTCTAGTTGACCCCTAAAAAACCGTCAACCTAATCAAATGTGTATGTTATAAACACATACCTTTCGACGGATGGTGAGGAGAGAGCGACCAGCGGCATCCATGAGAACAACCTCCGCCTTGTTACCCTCGGCGTAATTATCGACTCGAAAGATTAGATTACCCTTGTTATCGAACACCGTAAATCCGTCGCAATTGAACAGCAATGATTTCTTCCAGACGGTGAGGACGACGGGAGGAATATTCCGGCCGGCGGTGGAAGATTCCGTGAACAAACGCTGTTCGTCGGTAGAAACAATAGGGGGGATGACAGCTTTGGGGTATACTTTTGTCATTTTGATGAAGTACAGGGTGAGTTTTGTAAAATATGTGTTGAAAACGAGAGAATTTTGGAGGTTTGAAGTGGTGTTGAGGGTATTTATAGGCTCATAGAATGTGCTGTGAAATGACGGATATACCCCAGCTGGAGATAAGTCGATAACGTTGTTCTTGTGTTGTTGTGAGGACACGTGGGGGAATCGAGTCAACGCGTGTTCTGTGTTGACCAATTTGGTACTCCCTTTGTTCATATCAGCATTTACAGCTCATTTACGAGTGTATTCTTTATATTACATTACAGAGAATGATTATTAATGATTGTGATTTGTGAGTGGATGATTGAGAACATGTTACTGTTCATCTCTATATTTGATAAAATACTGTTCACCTCTATTAATTTTTTAATATTTGTTGAAAGTAGTTGTGAGTAAAGGAGAAAAAAATGTAATAATAAAAGTACAAAAAAATATTATTTTATTAAAAAAAGAGAGAAAAAATAGTAATTTTTAGTGTAATTATAGAGATTGAGATGGAGAGTGAATTGTGAATGCTCTTAACACTTCATTTTAAGAAAAATATTATTACTTCCATATAACAAGAAATTGCAAAACATCTTTAAAACTAGCAATCACGTAAATATATGTTCTTTTTAAAAGCTTTTATAAAATACACCTTTGCGTTATGCATTTAACAACCTCCTGTTACTTAGATAGTGGACAAACATGTTTAGTATTTATCACTGTGTTTCGTAGACTGATAAATATGTATGTAATGAATACGTATGTAGTAAAGTCTATAGCGTGTGAAGAAAATGTTTGTTATCGAATGATGCTTTATTTGTAATACACAATCCGCTATGTGCTTCATTTAATGTAAAAGAATGGTGCACGAAGTATAAAATCTGTTTCCATGTAACAATAGTGTTATTTGATTTTCCTAGCAAAAGATTAAAATTTTGTTTTGGTAGCTTAGGTGGAGACTCCATAACGTCCAACGTTTTAATGTTCCATTTACTCATACACTTTGATAGAGTTCTTATCTCATCACACTTAACTCTTAAGATCGACACGAAAATGCATTTTTAATATATGTGGAAGACACTTATAATGACTTAGTATCTCTCGTGTGTACGAGTGATATAAGACTTGTGTAAGATATCATATTTAGAAGAAATTATAAGCATGCAAAAAATAAAATATAAAATTGTATCAATATTAGATTACAACTCATGTGAGTATCAAACACTGTAGTTAAGTGTGTGTAAATTTATGCGTAATGTGCTATTTTTTTCCACGTTTTAATATACTTAGTCCACGTGATATATGTTTCATAAAACATGAATTAATTTTGAGTATCCAATCAACAAATTCCATGTAATCTTGTGTTACGAACCAATCAATTGATCACACCTAGAAACATGGTTTCAACAAACATCACATAACTTTAAAATTAATAAAATAAAATAAAATAAACATGTTGTGTTGCGAACTAATCAATTGATCACACCTAGAAACATGGTTTCAAGAAACATCATATAACTTTAAAAAATAAAAATAAAAAAATAAAAAAAATTATACTATACATATATTAACTCATATAGTAAGAAACAACTGAAAAAAATAAGAAGAGTAAATTACGCTTTTCGTCCCTATGGTTTGGTGGTTATAACCATTTTCATCCAATAGTTTAAAAACGCTCGGTTTAACCACCATTGTTTGAGATTTGTCACAATCAAGTCCAAACCGTTAACTCCATCCAATGTCACCGTTAAATATTTTAATAAAGACGATAATGCCCTTGGATTAAAATTGTTAATCTTAAATTAATCACCATACAATCACACCCCAATCAGCATTATCAGACCACCACCATCACACACACATATATATACACACACATATATATATATACCACCACCACCTCCACCATAACACCACTACCACGACCACCACCACTGCCACCACACCACCACCACCGCCGCCACCACCGCCACCCCAACACCACCACTATCACCACTGCCACCACAACACCACCCACACCACCACTATAACACCACTGCTACCACACCATCACCACCACCACAACACCACCCTCATCTCCACCACCACCATAACACGAATCAAAAGCAAACAGAAACAATCCCCTGCTCTAACACCAGATGCACCAGCTTTCTTGAGCCCCTTTTTCTTAACAATGAAGCTAGCCCCAATGAACAAACTAGAAGACAACGCTAGCACCAAACCCTTGATATTATCAGCAGACATTCCCCTGTAAGCATCCTTCCAGCTGTGGGAGGCCATTCAACATCAAGATCGAGAAAACCCTTTTCGATTTGTGCTCTCACAACCCCATTTCTTGTCTTTTTAACCGAAAGGAGTGAAATTTCTGCAGAAATTGGAGAAATCTGATGGCAGAAGGTCGGATTAAGAGGGTTTTGGGGGAGATCGAGTGGATTGAAGAAGCACTAGTTAGGTGGCAACAGCTGGAGTGTGGTACAAGATCGGGAGATTAGATTGGAATGAAATTTGGGTATGATATTATTATGGAAAAAGCTAAAGTGTAGGTTTTTGGGTAGTGGAAGAAAATGGGGATTTTTGTTCGAATCCATCTTTTTACGTCTCATAATATCTCATTTCCCTCACTTCTCTATGTTCAACTCTTCTAATGGTCATTAGTTTAATTTGGCTTATGGAATTCAATGAAACATTGAAGCTAGTGGGCTTTGTTAAGAAAAAGGGGCTCAAGAAAGCTGGTGCATCTGGGCTAGCTTCATTGCTACCACACCATCACCGCCACCCCAACACCACCACTATCACCACTGCCACCACAACACCACCGAAAGTTTTCTGTGGCGGGGTGGCGGAGCTGTCGTTCCGGTGTGTGGCGGCGGATAGGGATGATCGGCCGGATGCGAGGGAGGTGGTGGCGGAGCTGTGGAGGATTAAAGGGCGGAGCCGCGACGGTGGTGCGACGGTGATCGGGGCGGCGAATTCGAGTAATGTGGTGGTTCCGGATGGTGGTCCGATGATGGTGGACTGAGTTCCGGTGACTCGCTGGACTGAGTTCACCGGAAAACAAGAGAGAGAGAATAGAGATAGAGAGAGTGAGTGTGTGTATATATATATATATATTATTAATATTTTATACATAGATATTGAAGTAACAGTTTAAGTCCAAGGGTATTTTTGTCTTTTTACATACACTTAACGGAAAAAATGGATGGGGTTAGTGTCCTGGACTTAATTGTGACCGATTTTAAACCACAGTGGTTAAACCGGGCGTTTTTAAACTATTGGATGAAAATGGTTATAACCACCAAACCATAGGGACGAAAAGCATAATTTACACAAATAAGAATATTGTAAGATGTTTACTTATGTTCCGGTTCGGTCAGTATTTATACGTAAACTAATAGTTTAACGGTGTTATATAAATGTAAACTGAACTGATCAACTCCTAATGACAAAATCTACGCTTCAAGGTTACGTATTAATTTAAATTATTTTCAGAAATGAGTCGGTCAAATTTAAAACGTTAACGTGCTTATTATTATGTACGCTTTAAGTTGGTCTATGTTTTGACATAAGTTTTGTTTGAAAATGCGTAGGGTCAAATATAATACGTTTTCATTCGATGGTCTAAATCCGAGTTACTTTACGTTTTGACATATTTTCAGCTCGGAGATGTGTCGAAACGATTGTAATCTATATTTTATCATGCGTCAAAAGCCGCCGCTGCATTTGTTTTTTTTTTGTATCTTTTGAGTTAATTTACATTTTGACATAATTTTGTTTAAAAAAGAGTCGGGTCAGATCGAAGTTCGTCTACGTATTGACGTAAATTTTGTTCCGAAATGAGTCGGAACAAGTTTAAAATGTTTCCCTACTTATTATTACGTACACTTTGAGTGGTTTACGTTTTAACGTAAGTTTTGTTTGGAAACGCGTAGAGTCAAATATAACATTTTTTTATTCGACAGTATAAATCCGAGTTACTTTACGTTTCGACATAAATTTAGTTCATGAAACAAGTCAAAACAATTGAAGTCAACGCCTTATCACGCCACATATGGTGCCGCTACACTTGTTATTTTATGTACTTTGTGTTGATTTACGTTTCGACATAACTTTTTAAAAAGATGTCGGGTCAGAATTTAACGGTATAAACTCGAGTTACTCTACGTCTTAACGTTAATATGTGTGAAAAGGTCTATAAAAATAAACTAAATTAACTAACCTAGACTTAAACTAGACACTCAAATTTTCCCTAAAACGACCTAGACCTAGTACACAAAATAGGCAAGTGTACCTATCGTGTGTAGAACAGATTAAGGAAGAACGGGAATCGAACCCACGAGACACTAGAATAGAAAGACTAGACTCACTAAAGTACTAACAATTAATTATAAGATTGGGGGGGGGGGTTTCGTTTAACAACTAAAAACTAAATTGAACAAAAGTAAAATTAAACTAAGAAATGCAGAAATGAACACAAAGAAGATGATTTAGAGGTACTGATTAATTAGAGACAATACTATCTAGATAGAATCCTAGTTGAGATGCATGAATGTAAGAATGGTTTAGAATTATGAATAGATTGGTTTTCTAAAGATACATATCCTAAGGAAGACTTAGTGGATCCCAGACCATTCACCGGGTGTGACCAAAACGACCCCTAAAGACGTGTTAAGTTCACCAATGGCTAAGCTTTCCTTTCAGTTAACCTAGCGATATTAAAGTACCAGATAGGTGTCGGATAATCTAATCTAACATACCACAAACATTTAACATGCAAGAGGTGACTTGATCATGGTTCAATTAAACATGATTAACAAGATTATCAAATTACCAGATTTGAACTGTTTACCAGTTATCAATTTACCTAGAATCTAATAACCAAGATCAATCAACTAACCTTTATCTTTCAATTTCCAGTTAAGATACACATTGATTTCTTATCCATTTACACATGCAATCCTAAGACTTTACTACGTCTAGCAAAATCCCTAGTAAACCACAAACACCAAGTCATGTGCTAGATATGATAACCACAATTGAAAGACATTCATAGGCTAATCATATAGGATAAACATGCATTCAAGAACAGAAATCAATACATAATACTCATTCAATTCAACCAAAATCAAGTCTTTTACAATAATATCAACCATTCATCAATTCAACCATTCAAACATCCACAATCATCAACTAATCATCATTCTAGATAGTGTATAAAGACTTAGCTACTCATAATCAGATCAAAACAGTGACAAAACTCAGATTCAATCAAGTTATACAAAACTCAGATTCAATCATCAACTAATCCCATTTTAGAGTCGGTTTTGTTTAATTTAGTAGTTAAAATTGTCGTTTTTACTTAGTTTTGGTTATTTTATAGTTTTACAGGTGTTTGAGGATCAAAAAGTGGTTTAGAAGCCTCGGAAATGAAGAAACGGAGTCAAAAGATGAAGAGTTGAGACTGGGAGGATTTTCAAGTCACAAAACGAAGAAAACTCTCTGGAAATTGAGTTCTTCGAGTGGCTCGAAAGGGGTTTTGTACCCTTCGAGCCACGCGAAGAAGACCAGTTCAGCACCCCGACTATTTTGTCTCTTCGAGTGGCTCGAGAGGTGAAGTTTTGAACCTTCGAGCCACGCGAAGAGGGGATTTCCACGGAAAAATTAGGTTTTCGTATAAAAACCAGTTTTACACCCCTATTCCAGAGAACTTGACTTTGAGCGGCTGGAGACGAACCATAAGGGCGATTTAGAGCATCTTGGAGCAATTGGAGCATAGGATTGAAGCTTGGATCATTCGTGTGTTTGATTTCGGGTTCTAATCACTTTCGTTATTGTTTTCTTAATCGAACATGATCAATAACTTGATTGAATCTAAGTTTTGTTTCTGTTTTGATCTGATTATGAGTAGCTAAGTCTTTTTACACTATCTAGATGATGATTAGTTGATGATTATGAATGTTTAGAATGGTTGAATTGATGAATGTTTGATATTATTGTAAAAGACTTGATTTTGGTTGAATTGAATGAATATTATGTATTGATTTCTATTTTTGGATGCATGTTTATCCTATATGAATAGCCTATGAATGTCTTTCAATTATGGTTATCATATCTAGCACGTGACTTGGTGTTCGTGGTTTACTAGGGATTTTACTAGACGTAGTAAAGTCTTAGGATTGCATGTGTAAATGGATAAGAAATCAATGTGTATCTTAACTGGAAATTGAAAGATAAAGGTTAGTTGATTGATCTTGGTTACTAGATTCTAGGTAAATTGATAACTGGTAAACAGTTCAAATCTGGTAATTTGATAATCTTGTTAATCATGTTTAATTGAACCATGATCAAGTCACCTCTTGCATGTTAAATGTTTGTGGTATGTTAGATTAGATTATCCGACACCTATCTGGTACTTTAATATCGCTAGGTTAACTGAAAGGAAAGCTTAGCCATTGGTGAACTTAACACATGTCTTTTGGGGTCGTTTTGGTCACACCCGGTGAATGGTCTGGGATCCACTAAGTCTTTCTTAGGATATGTATCTTTAGAAAACCAATCTATTCACAATTCTTAACCATTCTTACATTCATGCATCTCAACTAGGATTCTATCTAGATAGTATTGTCTCTAATTAATCAGTACCTCTAAATCATCTTCTTTGTGTTCATTTCTGCATTTCTTAGTTTAATTACTTTTAATTTGTTCAATTTAGTTTCTAGTTGTTAAACGAAACCCCCCAATCTTATGATTAATTGTTAGTACTTTAGTGAGTCTAGTCTTTCTATTTTAGTGTCTCGTGGGTTCGATTCCCGTTCTTCCTTAATCTGTTCTACACACGATAGGTACACTTGCCTATTTTGTGTACTAGGTCTAGGTCGTTTTAGGGTAAAATTTGAGTGTCTAGTTTTTTTTTTTACATTTATAATTTTTTTCTTTTTCTTTTTTTTAAAGAAAACAAAATCAATCAAAACGTAAGAACTACTAAAAGTTGCAAATTACCTAGAACCCGGCTACTTTCATAATCTAAACCCCAACAATCACCTCAATGAACCAAGCAAACATATGACAACATCCTAGTGAACATATACAATGCAACCCGGACATTATCATCATGACCAAAACCAAGACAATATATCCACACTTAGTTTCAAAAACCTAAGTCAAGTAACTAAGTGCAACATTGATCTCATGTGTGATTTACCAAAACCAAATCCATCCTCCCATAACCATACCCAATTACAATTTCAATGTTCTACCAAATGATCCATATACACCAATTCAAATATCACCCACTTCACAAATTACATGCACCCTAAAGCTTTCCTATAAACCACATATTAATAGTACTTGCTCAAACACACATTCGATGTCACAATTATGCCCAAACCATCCTCATTGCCTACCCACACTTAATTTCATAGCAAATACCCAAACCAAAATTCACAAACTATGATCAAATGCTTGAAATTTCAATAACTATCAAATTTCATCAACTAACACGCAATTATCCTCACAAATCAGTCTCCAATAGCATCATAAAGTAACCGGGTTCAAGTAATTGCACTAAAACATGACAATCTAAGCAAAAGCTAACAAACCCTAACTTAAGAATTGAAAGAAAAACAAGAAGAAAACAAGAATTCGTACCTGTTTTGGAAGAATTAAGCAAGAACAAAACGAAAAATGGAAACTTGGGTGAAGATGGTGGTGGTTGGGCGGCGGTTTCCGTCGGGTTGGTTGATGGGGTGATGATTTTGATGGATTAGATGATGGGTTTTGGAAGAAATTGATAGAATTAGGGTTAGAAGGTGAAGAAGATGAAGTTTGGGGTGTTTTGGAGAGTGGATCGGCTGTAGATGTGGTTTATGTGTTGAAAGAAACAAGTTGGGGTCAAAAACCCCTTTTTGCCCGATCTGCACGCTCTCGCGTGGCTCGAAGGAGGGTTTTGTACCTTCCGAGCCACTCGAAGCTAACCTGTTGACCATTTGACTTTTTGGCCTTCGCGTGGCTCGAAGGAGGGTTTTGTACTTTCCGAGCCACTCGAAGAAGGCAAATTCCAGAAAGTTTTTGCTCTTTTACTTAACCAAATTTTTAGAAATTAATCCTAGACATACCTCAAAATGTCCATAACATCATTCCAGTTGAATATCTAAGCTTAAAACCACCTGAAACGTTATTTGTGCATGCTTTTTCCATCAAAACGAGTACGAATCCTACAAAACAAATAAACACAAAACAAAACACACCAAACCAAGCAAAACACACATAAAAATGAAACGAAACAAAATGAAAAGAATAAATAGGAACAAGAAATACATACTCTACACTCGGGTGTTATCCAGAGAACCTTTCTTTAAGCGATTACTCCTTAGGAACCCCGAGGAGTTCCACGTCATCCTCGATGTTCTTTTCCATCGATTCTCCAATGTAGTACTTCAACCTGTGACCATTTACTTTCCAAGAAAAACCTGCATCATTCTGTATCTCAATAGTACCATAAGGAAAAACCTCTTTCACAGTAAACGGTCAACTCCACCTAGACTTAAGCTTACCCAGGAATAGTTTCAAATGAGAATTGTAAAGTAAAACTCTATCCCCACACTCAAAATCCTTACCACCCTTCAACTTCCTATCATGCAAGGCCTTAGTACGCTCCTTATAACTCAAGGCTCTATCATAGGCCTCTTCCCTAAGCTCATCTAACTCATGTAACTGGAGAAACCGGTTCCTACCCGCCTTAGACAAATCAAGATTGACCGTCTTTAACGCCCAATAAGCTCTATGCTCTAACTCAACCGGTAAATGACACGCTTTTCCATAGATCATCCTAAAGGGAGTGGTTCCTATAGGTGTCTTAAATGCGGTTCTAAAAGCCCAAAGCGCGTCATCTAACTTATGGGACCAATCCTTACGGTTTGCTCCTATAGTTTTCTCTAGTATCCTCTTAATGCCTCTATTTGCATTCTCTACTTGACCACTAGTTTGGGGATGATAAGTGGTGGATAACCTATGTGTGACCCCATACCGTGCAAGTGTCTTCTCCATTTGGGCATTACAGAAATGTGTCCCCCTATCACTAATCAACGCCTTAGGAGTACCAAACCTAACAAACAACTTCCTAAGGAATTGAACCACTACACGACCGTCATTAGTGGGTAGAGCTTGAGCCTCCACCCACTTGGAAACATAATCAATGGCCATAAGAATGTAACGGTTCTTCTGAGACACAAGGAAAGGTCCCATGAAGTCAATACCCCAGACATCAAACACTTATACTACCTGAATCGGGTTCTAGGGCATCTCGTTTCGAGATGAAATATTATCGGACCTCTGACACGCATCACAACTACTCACAAACTCGAGAGCATCCCTAAACACAGTCGGCCAATAGAAACCAGAATCTAAGACTTTCCTAGCAGTGTAAGCAGAACCTAGATGAACACCTGCTAAACCCTGATGACAGTGCTTAAGGATCTCTATTCCTTCCTCTCGACTGACACATCTCCTAATCACATTATCAACTCCTATACGAAAAAGGAATGGCTCATCCCAAATATACCGTTTGGCGTCTGTAAAGAACTTCCTCTTCTGTTGGCGTGTCATGCCCTTAATCACAGTTCCATCTGCCAGGAAGTTTGCCAAATCAGTAAACCATGGGAAGCCTTGCTGCTCGGCTTTCACAAAACTCAAAGACTCGTGAGGGAATCTATCTCCTATCACCTCCTCACGCAACTCCTCTCTATTCGGATCCTCCAACCTAGATAGGTGATCCGCTGCAACATTCTTCGCCCCCTTCTTATCCTTGATCTCGATGTCGAACTCAGATAGCAAAAGGACCCACCGTATCAGACGAGGTTTGGCATCTTTCTTCGCGAAAAGGAATCGCAATGCCGCATGATCTGTGTAAACGATGGTCTTCGAAAGCACGAGATAGGAACATAATTTATCAAATGCAAAGACAACTGCTAGAAGCTCCTTCTCAGTGGTAGTGTAGTTCTCCTGAGCTTCATTGAGTGTCTTGCTCGCATAATAGATCGGATGGAAGTGCTTGTCCTTCCTCTGTCCTAAGACCGCCCCGACTGCATAATCACTCGCATCACACATGAGCTCGAAGGGTAAGCTCCAGTCGGGGGCCACTAGGATAGGAGCATTGGTCAGTTGCTCCTTCAAAAACTCAAAAGCCTTAAGACATTCCTTGTCAAAGACAAAAGGAACATCTTTCTCAAGAAGATGGGTCATAGGACGGGTGATCTTAGAAAAATCTCTAATGAACCTACGATAGAAACCCGCATGACCTAAGAAACTACGAATGGATTTCACGTTGGTCGGTGGAGGAAGCCTAGAAATAGTATCTATCTTAGCTCGATCAACCTCTATACCCTCACGTGAAATCTTGTGACCTAGAACGATGCCTTCTGTCACCATGAAGTGACACTTCTCCCAATTAAGCATGAGATTTGTCTCAATACACCTCTGTAACATCCTCCCGAGGTTCTCGAGACACGAATCAAATGAAGCACCATAAACAGAGAAGTCGTCCATAAACACCTCCATGGACTTCTGAAGCATGTCCTGAAAGATGGCTACCATGCACCTCTGAAAAGTAGCTGGAGCGTTACATAACCCAAATGGCATACGGCGGTATGTAAAAATCCCATCGGGGCATGTAAAGGTGGTTTTCTGCTGGTCCTCGGGTGCGATAGGAATCTGGAAGTAACCAGAGAAACCATCGAGAAAACAGTAGAACTGCTGACCCGACAAACGCTCCAACATCTGATCAATGAAAGGAAGAGGGAAATGGTCTTTCTTGGTAGCACCATTCAGCCTCCTGTAATCGATGCAGACTCTCCAACCAGTCACCGTACGAGAAGGGATTAACTCATTCTTCTCATTCACCACCACTGTCATCCCTCCCTTCTTAGGGACTACCTGCACCGGGCTAACCCAATCTGAATATGGAATCGGATAGATAACTGCAGCTTCAAGGAGCTTCTCCACCTCCTTCTTAACAACCTCCTGCATCTTCGGGTTTAACCGTCTCTGAGGCTGAACTACAGGCTTGTACTCATCTTCCATGAGTATCTTATGTGTACAAAATGAAGGGTGGATACCCTTAATATCACTAAGTCGCCACGCAATAGCCTCTCTATGTGCCTTGAGCACATCTATCAACCTCTCCTTCTCAACATCCGTCAAATGGGAAGAGATAATGACGGGAAATGTTTTCTCACCACCCAAGAAAGCATACTCTAAGTGAGAGGGGAGCTCCTTGAGCTCAAGGGGTCGTGGTTCTTCAACCGAGGGCTTCTCTCTCTCCTTCTCGGGAACATTAACAGCAGCGAGCGACTCAGAATGCTCAACTGGCTCGCTTTCTGGGAGGACCCCATCCTCAATTACCTGGTCCTCCTCATCTAACTCGTGTGAAGGTAGCAGGTCTGCTCCACAAATGTACTCAAGACACCGATCCATTTGAGTGAAAAATGAATCAATGAAGTAAACAGAATCATCTTGAGCACCCGAGTTTTTCATCGCCTTTATGACATCAAAGGTGACTGCCTCATCCCCTACACGAAGTGTAATCTGACCGTCATAGACATCTATCAATGCCTTAGCGGTTCTCAAGAAAGGGCGCCCCAAAATGAGTGGGACCTGATCGTCAGCCTCCATGTCAAGAATAACGAAATCCACGGGGAACACGAACTTATCAACCTTCACCAACAGATTCTCCACAATGCCCCGTGGATACTTGACAGATCGATCTGCCAAAGAGATGCTCATGCGCGTTGGAGTCGGATCTCCAAGGTCTAGCTTCTGATAGAGAGAATATGGCATCAAGTTGATGCTAGCCCCAAGATCAGCCAACGCGTGGTTCATAGTAGAACTACCAAACAAACACGGGATAGTGAATATACGCGGATCTGCTAATTTCTCCGGTAGCTTACTTTGAACCACCGCAGAGCAATGCGCGCTAAGAGAGACAGAAGATAGATCCTCCAGTTTCTTCTTATTGGTAAGAAGATCCTTAAGAAATTTAGCATATTTAGGCATATACTGGAGGGCCTCGATAAACGGAAGATTGACCTTAAGTTGCTTAAACAGCTCTAAGAAATGCCCATAATCCTTAGCATATTTTTTATGCTTCAGACGCTCAGGATATGGGACTCGAGTCAAATCTACCTCGGGAATCTTCTTCTCAACAGACTCTCCGTTCGACGCGGTACTTGCTGGGATTACCCTCTTTTGCGTCCCCCCGGGAGTCTCCATCTCAATCTCTTCATCCATCACCTCTTCATCTTCAGGTGGTGTTACTTCCTTCTCTCCTCCTCTGCCACTACGAGTAGTCACGGCCTTCGCATGTGCATTCGGGTGTGTGTAGGTGTTAGCGGGGAGTGGACCTATCGGGTTCTGATCTAACTTCTTAGAAACCTCACCTACGACACGCTGCAAATCTAAGAAAGCGGATTGCTGATTCTTAAGAAGAATATCATGCTCATCTAGACGCTTCTGTGTAACCTGATCTCGTGTAACCAACTGGTTCAGCATCTGTGACTGGTTCATCAGCAAATCCTCTATCTTCTTCATTCCATCCCCACTACCACCTGAACTACTACCTATATCACCTCCAGCAGGCTGAGTGTGCTGCCTCTGCTGAAACCCCGGTGGATTTCCTCCTGATCGCCAACCGAAGTTAGGGTGTCCTCTCCACCCGTATGCACCACCAGCTCCTCTTCCCTGACCACTAATAAAATCTACCTACTCCTGTGCCACCAACGGGCAGTCTATGGTGTCATGTCCTCCTCTGCACATCTCACATTTGTTCACACTCATCTGCAGATTTTTGATATCTTTTCTGAGAGCCTCAAGAGCAGCTGTCATGCTAGTATCAGTAGTGACCTGATGAACACCCCTCGAGGTCGCGGGGGCTCTAGCTTCAGGAATGGAATTCTTGGAATGTGGACTTTGCTGCCCAGCAAGTGCAAAGCTCTCAAACATCTCCTCATACTCTTCTGCAGTCTTTTTCTCCATGATGTGACCTCCTGCTGTAGTGTTGAACATTTGTTGAGTGGAATAAGTGAGACCATTATAGAACTTCTCAATGAGTGCCCAATCAGTCAAACCGTGCTGGGGGCAACGGCTGCGTAGGTTGCTGAATCTCTCCCACGCCATGTGATAGGGCTCATCAGGATCCATTTTGAAAGAGTGAATTTGTTCCCTAAGTCTGGCAGCTCTGGAAGGAGGATAATATTTCTTAAGAAACTTATCCTTCAGATCCTCCCATGTAGTGATGGAATCCTGGGGTCGAGTCTCGAGCCAAGTGTTAGCTCGAGCCTGCAGAGTAAAAGGAAAGAGACGAAGGTAGATCGCCTCTTTCGTTGCACCATGGATGTTAAACGTATCACAGATACGAATAAAGCGTGACACGTGTCCTGGTGCATCCTCATCAGCCAGTCCGTGGAACTGGGTGGCGTTAGTGATGGTGGACATCACATAAGAAGGAATTTGCCAATTGTTGGCAGCATTGACATTAGGACAGGTGATAGCAGACCTACCCCCTGTGATACCATCACTAGCTCGCTGATGGACAGTGCGCCTAGGAGGAGGGGGATTGTCACCCATTGTAGTTAAATCAGAAGAAGGAATCGGACGTACCTTACTGTGTAGAATGGCTACCAAACGCTCACGAAGTGCGGTGCACCTCTCGTGATACTCCCTCTCAGGTTCAGAAAATCCAGAAAACTCAGGTGGTCCTTTTGACCTAGTGTGTGGCATGCACTGTAAGAAAGAATGGACAGATTTAGAAAGATGAACTAAAAGAAATGAACTAAAGACTCTAAAAAGGAAAAAAATTAAAACTATTGTTTATCTTAAAGGAAACTAGACTCGCTATTGCCAAGTGTCTCCGGTAACGGCGCCAAAAACTTGATATGTGTGAAAAGGTCTATAAAAATAAACTAAATTAACTAAACTAGACTTAAACTAGACACTCAAATTTTACCCTAAAACGACCTAGACCTAGTACACAAAATAGGCAAGTGTACCTATCGTGTGTAGAACAGATTAAAGAAGAACGGGAATCGAACCCACGAGACACTAGAATAGAAAGACTAGACTTACTAAAGTACTAACAATTAATTATAAGATTGGGGGGGTTTCGTTTAACAACTAGAAACTAAATTGAACAAAAGTAATTAAACTAAGAAATGCAGAAATGAACACAAAGAAGATGATTTAGAGGTACTGATTAATTAGAGACAATACTATCTAGATAGAATCCTAGTTGAGATGCATGAATGTAAGAATGGTTTAGAATTGTGAATAGATTGGTTTTCTAAAGATACATATCCTAAGGAAGACTTAGTGGATCCCAGACCATTCACCGGGTGTGACCAAAACGACCCCTAAAGACATGTGTTAAGTTCACCAATGGCTAAGCTTTCCTTTCAGTTAACCTAGCGATATTAAAGTACCAGATAGGTGTCGGATAATCTAATCTAACATACCACAAACATTTAACATGCAAGAGGTTACTTGATCATGGTTCAATTAAACATGATTAACAAGATTATCAAATTACCAGATTTGAACTGTTTACCAATTATCAATTTACCTAGAATCTAATAACCAAGATCAATCAACTAACCTTTATCTTTCAATTTCCAGTTAAGATACACATTGATTTCTTATCCATTTACACATGCAATCCTAAGACTTTACTACGTCTAGTAAAATCCCTAGTAAACCACGAACACCAAGTCACGTGCTAGATATGATAACCATAATTGAAAGACATTCATAGGCTATTCATATAGGATAAACATGCATCCAAAAACAGAAATCAATACATAATACTCATTCAATTCAACCAAAATCAAGTCTTTTACAATAATATCAAACATTCATCAATTCAACTATTCTAAACATTCACAATCATCAACTAATCATCATCTAGATAGTGTAAAAAGACTTAGCTACTCATAATCAGATCAAAACAGAAACAAAACTTAGATTCAATCAAGTTATTCATCATGTTCGATTAAGAAAACAATAACGAAAGTGATTAGAACCCGAAATCAAACACACGAATGATCCAAGCTTCAATCCTATGCTCCAATTGCTCTAAGATGCTCTAAATCGCCCTTATGGTTCGTCTCCAGCCGCTCAAAGTCAAGATCTCTGGAATAGGGGTGTAAAAGTGGTTTTTATACGAAAACCAAATTTTTCCGTGGAAATCCCCTCTTCGCGTGGCTCGAAGGGTCAAAACTTCACCTCTCGAGCCACTCGAAGAGACAAAATAGTCGGGGTGCTGAACTGGTCTTCTTCGCGTGGCTCGAAGGGTACAAAACCCCTTTCGAGCCACTCAAAGAACTCAATTTCCAGAGAGTTTTCTTCGTTTTGTGACTTGAAAATCCTCCCAGTCTCAACTCTTCATCTTTTGACTCCGTTTCTTCATTTCCGAGGCTTCTAAACCATTTTTTGGTCCTCAAACACCTGTAAAACCATAAAATAACCAAAACTAAGTAAAAACGACACTTTTAACTACTAAATTAAACAAAACCGACTCTAAAATGAGATAAATAAGAGATGTGTTTTGCAACACATCAAACGTATATCTAATCTGAAACAAGTCGGTTGGATTGTAGTCTATACTTCATCTCACCTCTACGATGCCGCTACCAGTGGCGGAGTTTGAACCAAAGCTTTGGGGGGGGGGGAGTAAACTATTTTAAGGGGGGCGGACTCTATATTTATAAAAAAATTTAGACTACTGGGTTAAAAATTTACACTATCGAGCTGAAAATTTACAGTACTGACGAAAAAAGAGGTGGGCGGGCCCCTTGGCCCCAAAGAAGCTTCGCCCCTGGCCGCTGCTATGCGCGACGGGTAAAAGACCTAGTTGGTATAAAACATCATGTCTTACAAATATCATTAGTATCATTTAATCATATATCCTCTCAAGTAGTGTTAAAATAATAAAAGTATGAGAGCATTCATATTGGATTTTTATCTTTATCCATATAATTACACTAAAAATTACTATATTTATTTCTCATTTTCAATTAAATAATATTTTTATACCCTTATCATTACTTTTTTTACTCTCCTTTACTCACAATCACTTTAAAAATATTAAAAAAATTATAAGGATTGAACAGTGATTCTTTAAATATACAATCAATAGTAATATTTTCTCTCTACTTCACTCACAACCACTTAAAACCAATCCATATAATATACTGAACACACTTACATATTTTTAAGAATTCCACTGTGAATGTTCTGAGTTCTGAGACATTAATTAATAACGTTAAGTTAGTAAAGTATTTAGAAACTATATATTTTGCATAGACCGAGGTTAATAAAGTTCAGTCTCGCAATTTTTTACATTAAAAGTTAGCCACAAGCATTTTTGAAAGATATAGAAATTAATTTTTTTTAATTTTATCCTTAATTGTGCTTCCTAAAACTACAAAAGTGGTAGTATCCTAAAATGAATTTTAAACATGTAAAAACTGCAAGAGTTGTATTTATAGTTTTAATATCATTCAATTAAATAAATATATAATATAATAAATTATGTCATAGGTTTGATATTCTCTTAGATGACTAAAGTTTAATCAATTGAATAACATTTCATTTAGTTCATGTCTGTTTCTACATTAGACATCCTTTAGTTTAATAAATATATTACTTGCCAACACACCTACCTACTATCATATTTTCGATTAAACATGGTTATAAACTGAGTTGTTAAGATGCGATAAGTTTGTAAGCATTGTTTGAATAGTGAAGATTATGAATAATTTAATTACCAAAATATTTATTATTTGTTAGTGTTAGTATCTTCTAGATATTTCCAAAAATCAATGATTATTTTAAATACAGACAATCCATGGTGATAGATTTTCACGAGTCATACTGAGGTATATGTTAATTATAAAAAATTCATTGACATTCATGAAGATATACATGACATAATATGCAATCAAATTAACTTGTATTTGTTGTGAGTAAGCATTAGATCGATATGAGAATTTATAACTTGAAACATTCAGGATAAAAAATGAAACGTGTGTTTTGGTATATGTGATTGAGATTGAGTATCAGATTACTTATATCCATTTACCCGAGTATGTGTGTGTGAAAATCAAAAATGGAGATAGGGTGTAAAAAATTAGAGGAGTTGGATGGAGTTATAAATCTGATCCAATAATATAATGAGTCGGTAGTTAGTCGCTTGAGTATTTTTAGCTTTTATTTATTTACTTATTTTTTTACATAGAAAATAATATAAATTAAAAATGGTGAATTGGTTTCCAAATACAAATACTAATATGCGAGTGAATTTTTTATGCATGCAACAACAACAAATATGTGTTTTGGTTTAACCATTAGACCTACAACTTTATTTGGCACTTCAAAGTTAGAATTTTGATAATTAATATTTGTAGTTGTTTTTTGATTAATATAATCGACGTAAATTGGTTTAATTACCATGTAGTTTTTTTGACATCTAAGATTTTATTGAAAACCAACTAGCAAGAAGTTAGAATGAAAAAGAAAAAGGAAAAAAAAGACTACAAACCAAGAAGTGGATTTTGAAGCCAATTCATCCGACTAAATTCACTTTTCTAATTCTGTTCACAAACCATAAAACGAATAACTGAGAACAGAATCAAAAAAATTATTTGTATTGTACTCATCATTTATGAAAACTTTATCATTTAAAATCTAAGAAAAAGCGCACACCGTTAAGACGATGCCTTGAGTTGCATCCATTTTTAAGAAAGAAGCAAAGAATCGATCCACAAAAGCATAAACGTATGGAATAACAACAATCGAAAAACCTAGATAAATATATGGAATAATGAACAATGGAAAAATCTAGATAAATATAGAGTAAATTACAAATTGTGTCGTTTATTAATACACGAAATTACATGGTATGTCCTTTAGTTTTAGTAATTACATCCAATGTCATTTTTTAAAAATATGTGCACACCTATTGTCCTTTACACTAACTTTTAGTTAAATATACAATTAACTCAGTTATGTAGCTCTCACATGATGTGTATTTTTGTCATTTTCTTTCCACATCTAATATATTAAACAAATAAAAAATTAATTATTTTATATGAAAAATAAAATGAAAATATATCACACCATTGGGTAAGTCAGTGAACTCGCGTTCCTCTTATTCAATACCATTAAATCCATCGTCCCCCTCTATTTGATAGCCCAATACCGGTCATCTTCACCACGTACAACACTCACACACCATTGAAACCCTTTGAACTCGAACAAACAACGATGGTAAGATTAAAATCCCTAATTCACTTTTTGTATTTCGTTGATTTTTGAATTTCAGGTTATATTACGGTGTGATTAACGAGCGACTCCTAGTTTATTTTCTTGCTTTTGCAATTATATAAGCAATTCAAAGAATCACAAATAATCTCCATGCTTGTATTCCTTATTGTTTTTAATTATTTGTTGGTGTGAATACTTTATAAATTATTTCCGTGTATTTTTTGGTGTTTATTGTTGATTTTCCGACCTTTTAAATGATTTGTAACTTAGAATTCTTACTTTAGTAATGTTAGTGGAGATTGTTTGGTTTTACTGACTTACCTAACGGGCTGATATCTTTTAGTTTTCTTTTCTTATTTAAAATTTTTATTTTTTATAAAATTTTAATATATTAGATGTGAAAAAATGATAAAAATACCCTCATGTGAGGGGGCACATAACTGAGTTAACTGTAAATTTAGATGATAGTTAGTGTAAAAAAAAATGTGTGCAAATTTTTTAATAAAAGGATATTGTATGTAATTATTAAAACTAAAGGACATACCATACAATTTCTTATATTAATAAAGGACATAATTTTTAATAAAAGAATATTGTATGTAGTTATTAAAATCTGAATACACATGAATAAAAACTACTAAAGTTGTTATCCAAAAGCTAGTCATTATATTTTATTAAAAATATTAGATATATTTAAAAGAGGATAATATAGTTTTATATTAGAATAAGTAGTTTTATTTGTTGTTAAATTTGGATAGAATAATAAAGAATGATGGAATTTGTGGCTCAGGATAACTTTGCGGTGATTAGGTGGGGCCACATGAGAAAGATATTTCGTGGGTCGGTTCTATAATATTCATCTCTCTTTGACCTAATTTTCTTAATATTTTAAATCTGAAGCATCATAAACTATATCTTTATAATCAAAAATTATATTTAGTGATTTATTACATCTTCATATATAAATCACTAGTTTTAGTTACCCGTATATTACACGGAGATGAAAAATTAATTATTAAAATAACATAAAAACATAAATAAAATTAAATGTATTGAAAAAATAAAATTGATTAATTGTTGATTGTTATTTATATAATACTAAGTTTAGTAAATCCGTGTATTACACGAGTTAAAATGTAAAATATTAATTATGATGAAAGATTATAAAGTATAAAATAATATTAAAATTAGATATGATTAAAATTACATATAACTAATAATTATAAGTAATAATTTTAATTTTAATTTTCAAAAAAAATAACCATTTTTCCAAACAAGCCGTATTAAAAATATTGTTTTTAAAAGTTTTTTATTATAACTTCTAATTTAACCATTTTTCCAAACAAACATCAATTTTAAGATATTTTATATTTTTAAAAATGTTTGATGTTTTAGAAAAACTTTTATTTTATAAAAATTGTTTTCTAGAAATAACATTAATAAAAAGACATCTTTTATTAATTTATTAAAAATATTTTTAATCTTAAAAAGAATTAAAATTATTTAATCTTTAATTTATGTAACTATTTAAGAGGAGAGAGAAGCGGGAAAAACAAACTTAGGGGGCCTAGAAATGTGACAAGTGTCCCCCCAAGTTACTCTTTTAGTATTATATATAGATTAAGAATATGAATTCACTTTATACAAAAAATGAACAGTAAAATCTCATACAAAGAATAAGGTCTCAAGAGATTAAAATGTTAATAACTTTTACTGTTAGTTGTGTTTTAAGATACTTCTGACTCGATAAAACTTTTGTTTATTATATTTTTAAAAATTTTGTTTATTTTTTATTTTTAAAAATAAATAATATATAGATGTACTTTATGCTGTATTATAAATACATTAATGGTATTTTTGGTAATATTATGATATAGTTTTGATCTTAGGTTTTCAAAAATGATACATGTAGTTCTTAGTTTATTCATTGAGACTAATTCAGTAAACATCAAGGATTGTAATGCAGTTTCTAAAAACTAGATACTAAAATCGTATTACGATACTATATAGCGATGTTTTTATGACCCGACAATATAGTTTATCAAACGATAAAATTACACTAACATTTTAATATATAGTTAATTTATCAAATAACTATACTAGATAATGTATCGACCTAATAATCATACATTTTTAAAATTGACTAGTCGAATAATTAGTAGTTAAACGACTAATATAATGTGTAAAGTATGACATGTCGATCATCAAACCATGCTATAAATAAATCAGTTTGATAACTTAAAGAAACAACAGACCAATTTAAAAATCTGGTGATAAAACACATCATAAAATTCCATATAAACAAAGAAACTCATCATCACGTGATATAATCTTCAAATTGACATATCTTAAAAATATATAATGACCTACTAAACACATTATTGCATATAGTTATAAAAATAGGTTCCATTGACACTTTGCTATGAAATAAAATCAAACAATAAGCACAAAATATAATTAAAATAAATGTGAATTCAAACTTTGATTTATTTACAGGTTTTTGAAATAACACTTAATCTACCCATATTTAGTGATGCATAAAAAAAACTAGTTCCGGACCTAAGCCGACTACCCTACCAAGAACCGGTTCTTATACCTACCTGGTAGAGAGTGAAACCGCTTCCAACCCAAAAAAAGCCATTGGTTCCAAGCCAGTAACAATTTGCCTCGAACCAAACCACTTCTAGACCAGAACGAAGCCGAACCACGGAAAAACTGACCGAAACTGGTCAAAAACAGAACCAAACCAAAACCGGTTTTGACTTGAAACCAGACCCACAGAAACATGGTTCAGAATAGAGCCGGAGCCTAAAAGAAAATGATTTGTACACCTCTACTCATACTAACTCTCTATGCTTGAACATATATGATTTGAATTCTCGACCTATTCGATAAATAAATAACATCTTACCTCTTCTCAAAAAACTATCATGTCATCTTGACTATTAGCATTAAATTAATTTTTAACATTTAAGGTGTATTACTTTCTTAACGAGTGAATCTATACTTGTATGCCCACAAGTTTTCAATAAATGTTCATGTAACTTTAGTGTTATTCTGTTCACGATGTTGATATCCACTTACGACAATATGCATAATATAACTTTGAGTAAATTACGTTTTTCGTCCCTGTAGTTTGGTGGTTATAACGCTTTTCATCTAATAGTTTAAAAACGCCCGATTTAACCACTGTAGTTTAAAATATGTCACAATCAAGTCCAAGACACTAACTCTCATCTAACTTTTTTGTTAAGTGTATGCCAAAAGACAAAAATACCCTTGGACTTAAATTGTTACTTACACACACTCACTCTCTCCCTTCATCCTCTTCACAACCCTTTATTCCCCCTCCATCACCACCACTGCCATTACCGCCACCATCGCCTCCGCCATTACCGCCACCATCGCCTCCGCCTCCATCACCACGTTCTCCCACGCCAACTGTCGGAGCTTCACCGCCGCACACGACCTCGCCGTTAGAGCAATCACCATTGAAGTTGAAGTCCCCGGTCCAAACCAAGACCACCGTTACTTCCATACACCACTGCTGCCACCCTCGAGCGACCACCTAACTGATATCGAGCGACCACCTAACTGATACCACACCATAGCGACCACCTAACTGCCACCACCACACAATCACCGCCACCACACAGGCACACAGCCACCGCCACCGCCATATAGCCACCGCCACCACATGTGCATACAGCCAACGCCACCGCTACCATACAGCCACCGCACCACCATTACACAGCCACACAACCACTGCCACTGCCACTACACAGACACACAACCACCCACCGCTACCGCCACCACACATCCACACAACCATCGGAACAAAAATTCCACCACCACCAATGCCACAACGCAAAACCCTAAAAAACCCAAATCCAAAATCCCGAGGCTTTCACGGTGTGATTCGTAAGATATGGCTACAGATTCAGTAATCGAAGCTCGTTCTCTAGTTCCTAAGGTTCCGAAACCTCCTCCTCGCCCGTCGATGTCACCGTCTTCGTTATCATCATCATCTTCCAGCAGCTCGTTAAGCAGCTCATCGGAGATGGCTTTAACGGAGCAACAAGTTCCTTTTTTTTTTTTTTTTTTTTTTTTTTTTTTTTTTTTTTTTTTTTGGAAGGCAAGCAACAAGTTCCTAAAAACCCAAATCCAAAACCCCAAATTGAATGTCAAGAAGAACACGAATCGGACCCAACAAGAAGGAGATGTAGGTTCGTCATTGGCTGTCGGTGATGGTACTGATTCGGATATGAGCGATTGGCAGGTGGTGGTAGCCGACGGGTGGTGGTGGTGGAGGTTGCTGGTGAGTGGCGTGTGAAGGTAGTTCGGATGTGGTCAAAGGAAAAGAAAGTGGGTTAAGGTATAGTGGGGTGGAGTGGGACCCACATATTGTTTATTTGTAATATAATAACAATTTTAGTTCAAAGGTATTTTCGTTTTTTTCAAAAAAATTAACGGAGAAATTGAATGGAGTTAACGGTTTGGACTTGATTGTAACATATTTTAAACCACAGTGGTTGAATCGGACGTTTTTAAACTATTGGATGAAAAGCGTTATAACCACCAAACCACAGGGACGAAAAGCGTAATTTACTCTATAACTTTTATTTTTATTATATATAACTTAAATGATATAGACCTTTTAAATTGAAGTATAATTTCTATCATTTCAAACCAAATCACTGTACAAAATTAAGCGAGTTATAAACAGTTTGGTGGTACGAATCACTTTTTTTGTCTTTTTTTTTTCGAAATTGTTAGTTTGTAATAAGATCTTAAAATAATAAAGTTGATTCATAATATAAATCTATAGATAAGCAAATTATAGAAAGTTGAAGAAATAACTGGTTTTAAAGTTCAAACCATCAACTAGATTGTTAATCTGTATCACTTTAGACAATTCAATCAATTTAACTTTGGGTGTATATTTTAACCTTTTAAAATTACAATAATAACTGTTTATTTAAATTATTGTTATCTTATATTCTCGACGTTGATATCCACTTACAACGATATGCATTATTGCATCTCGATGTTCATTCGCTCATTTAAAAAAACGCCAACAATATGAACCCACGACTTCGAATTTTTTTTTTTTTTTTGGCTTTTTATATACCTAAACTTTTCACCATCGGTAACCACTGAATCACCCAATTCAATTCGTGATGCTATTGAATATTATGTAGTTTAACTTTTTCGTAAAGCTTCTTTTTATAAAATAAATTTAAAGAAACAATAAAATAATCCCACAATGCTGGGAAATCAGACGTTGAGAAGATAGAGCATAAGGATGAGAGGGGTGAAAAACATGAATTTCCCTCACCCTTACGATCCAATTAATGTACAATTTTATTAAAAGACCTTAGATTTAAATTTTTATTATGATATGATATTGGTAGATAATAGGCCTTATGTAGCATTGAATGTATGTGTAAGTATAAGAGGTTATAAGTAAATATTTTATTTTCTCTTGTAATGCATGTATATTTATGTTGGTAAGTGACACAGACAAACCCTAATAAATGATTTTCACTAACCTAATATGGTACTAATATGGTATCAGAGCAATCATATCATCATCACTTCACTTACAAGCTTTTATGATATAATTGTTTTGGCATTACTAGATTTTCTAGCGATATATTTTCCTCTAGTAGTTCTGAAATTTGTGCTTTTTAGGTAGATTTTAGAATCGTGTATAATCATTTTTAGATTAAATATTTCTTGCGTATAAAATCAATAATCAAATAAGACAGAGTTTTACAAGAACGAGAATGAATTTTCTATGAAAATTTCATGTTTAAACAGAAAAAATGAGTTTTCGTATATAGGTATTGAAACATCATAATGATTTGGACGAGACGTTAATTGCAACTCGTCATGAAAGATTACAATAGGTGACGGTTAAAATGGCAACAATTATCAGTTACATTTTGTATACAGGTATTGAAAAATCTATAAAGATCCATCAGCAGCAACTTTTGTATGGGCGAATATTACTAACTTGATGATACTAACAACTAACAACTAACCAACCGTTCAAAAAAAAAAAAGAAAATCTCAAAAGAAACTGAGTTAGTTACTGCTTAGTGTTGATTTGCCCAACTTACAATTAATGTTCAAACTACTAGTGAGTACTTATTGCCACTGATGAGTTACTATTGAACAGTTGCTGCTAATCAAGCTTGCTGCTGATGGATCTTTATAGATTTCAATTACCATAGATAATTAGAAACAACTTATTACTAATAATAAGTTTATTTTAACGATCATTTCGTGTAATCCTTTCATCATTAAAAAAAATCTAGAGCAACTTCCAATGCAACCCTAACGGGGCCTTTGCCTTGGGACTTGCCAGGTTCGTTGCCGTGTAGACCCCATCAGGTTGTTGACTTGTACCATACCAAGGGAGGAATGCCCCTATGGATCCTCCCATGGTTTTGTACTTCATCTCATAGAGCCTTAAAGGTTCTTATTATTCATTTCGAATTAAGTAAATATAATTATACAAATGACATTGATTACACTAAGGGGCCGTTTGGTATGCAGTAAGTAATTCAATTGAAATCAATAGAATTGGAATCTGAATTCCATTGGTCACTGTGTTTGCTTGGTACGAAATCATTGTAATTGTAATTTGAATTCTACTCTTAATGAGTTTGATTGAGAAAAGAATTGGTATTGGAATTAGAATTTATTCTCACAGATTCCTTCAAATGAAGAATTTCAAAATCCTTTCAAGTATTGAACGATTTCAAATTCCACCAACCCCCGCCTCCACCACCAACTGCCACCTACCACCCGCCCACCGCCAACTGACACTACCTACGACCCCGACCGCTGACCACTGCCGCCCGCCACCCCGCCCACCACCAACCAACCGCCGACGCCCTTAACCGTCGATCGCCGCCATCGTCCACCGATCCCTGTCGTCCGCCCTGACCACCGATCCCCACCATTCATCGCCGACAGACCGCCACCACCCCTAACCGTTGACTGTCGTGACCGCCGTTAGGAGCCGTGTCTCGTCGACGGGCGTTATCGGTTGGTGGCGTAAGTGGGGTACGGTCAGTTTTCGGCAACGGACGCGATTGGTGGTCGCAGTCAATTGTCAACGGTGATTGCGGTGGCGGTAGGTGGAATGTAGCGGCGGTGATCGGTGGTCATTGAGGTGGTGACAGGTTGTAACGGGTGATAAATTACAATTTTTTATACGTGTCTTGTCACTAAAATGCATTTTTAAATTTAAATTCCCTTTATAGATTACAATTTTTTTGAATTCTAAATCCTTTAAATTCCAAATACATTTTTATCTAACTCAAATTACAATTCAAATTCCAATTTCAATAAACTTCACCAAAGCTAAGATCGTATTGATGTAATTGGTTCATTAATATGCCACTCAAATAATGTTTTAGTGAAATAACACAAAAGTAATAAACATTGAAAGTATAAAAAACCATAAAGTCGCACACCTGGAAAACTATCTTCTAGCACGTTCGATCAAGGATGTTGAATATCTAGGTATTAGAGTGTTAATTACCAGCATGATCACTCAAAAAGAGCAAACTATCGATCATATCATGGATAACGACATTATTGTTACCGTAAATATATCCTTGTCGATCGGGTCAAATAGCTAGAGATCTTAATCCTTCGATGACTCTTCCTTGAACAACCAGGAAACGAGATCAAATGCTTAATTCTCTCGAAAAATAAAACAATATATATATATATATATATATATATATATATATATATAGAGAGAGAGAGAGGGGGGGGAGGGGAGCTTACACTAAAAATATATTTTACCTAAAAAAGCTAATAAATGATCTTAGTCTTTTTGAGTTTCTCGATGGCTAATATGATAATGTTATAAATAAAAGGGTGGAAGGGTAATTTGCGTATGTAATCACTTTTATATTTTTTTGAGTTTCTCATAATTTTTTTAAAACGTTTATAACTTTTTCATGCTAGATTATTTTTTAAACCAAATTGCACCATAAAATCAATCATTTTTTTCCTCTTTAAATTGAATATAGTATTGCTATATTAAAAAAACAAATTATGTGAAATCGTGCTGCATTTTAACTTTTTTGTGTTGTATTTCATAAAACAGCACAAACTTGTGCTGTATTTCATAAAACAACATAATATTATGTTGTATTTCATAAAAACAACACAGTTTGTGTTATGTTGCGTCAAACAACACAGTTTTATGTTGTATTTCATCAAAGCAGCACAGTTTTGTACTGTTTTGTCAAATAACACAGTTTTGTATGGTTTTACGTAACATGTTCTATGTTGTTTTACGTCAAAGCAACAAGGTCTCATGTGTTCTTTCTGTGGTGTATTATGTCAAATATCAAACAAGATAAAAATAACACTTTTTTTACTATTTTAATGTTCACTATTTGCGTTAATATAACATGTTTTGTGTTGTTTGGCGTCAGAACAACAATCTATATATTGTTTTATACTTAAACAATCATGTGACAACTAAGTGTGATAAAACGAATTACATTTAAGTATCATTGATCATTGATAGCATCCCCCGTCATTACTCATTATCTCCAATTACCACTATCATTGATTACCGAGTCATTGTCATAAAACACTACTGATTAATAACCACCGCTCAAGTTAACATCTCAAATCACCGATTAGTTGTTGTATGTAATTATGAAGTTTAAGACAACGAAAGGCATTTAGGCTTTGTATGTATTTTGAGGTTAATTTTTTATAGGATTTGTTTTTTCATAGGATTTGTAGGTGAATAAAGTGTGTAAAAGAAACGTGCTATATTTTTAAAAGGAGAAAGAGAATTAGATTAAATGGTTAATAGATCAAAATACCCTTTAACCCTATTTATTAGTTTTGCCACATGTCACCACCTCATTTCTTTTTACACTTCTTAGAAAAATATTATTTTTTATTTGAATCTCCTATATATATGTGTGTGTGTGTGTGTGTGTGTGTGTGTGTATATATATATATATATATATATATATATATATATATATATATATATATATATATATATATATATATATATATATATATATGAGAGAGATCAAATGAAAACTACATTTATAATTGAAAACCAAAAAAACCACTCTCAACCAATCATATAATTTTGTTAATTATTACATTTTTATTTATTTAAAAGGTTAAATAAGTAATTTTAACAGCTTATCATTTTGGCAGTTATCTTTTCTTATTTAAATTCCTTAAATCTCTCTATCATTCAATGATTTTTTGCATATCCCTCTAAATTATTGAATCAAAGGTTCATTATGTTTCTCTCATTCTCCTTTTCACAGCTAACCTTGAAACATGGAGTCCAAGACCAGAAGCGATGATGCTAGAAGGTTGTTCAACATGAGGTTTAGTTTGTTAAAATATTGTGTGAGTTGGGTGGGTTTTTTTAATCTTGAACCATCTTCACTTTTATCGATGAATTAGTTTATGAAATCAAAGATTTATTCCAGTGTTTTTTGTTAGTTTTGTGTGTTTTTAGTGATTTCTTATCTACTTTCTAAAATCATCTAGGGTTATTTAAGCGAGTATAGACACAATTTCAAATGAGAGAATTAAATATATATATCACTTTTCTTTTCTTTCAATCTTAGATGCAAAGATGGAACCATAAAATTTGCAGGTTCAACCGTAAGAACTTAAGTTCACATGTAAGTTGATTTGTTATTCTTAATATTGATCTCTAGTTGGATGATAATTATGTTCAAAGTTAATTTTTATAGCATGAAACTCAATGTTAATAAAAAGTTATAGTATATGTTAAATTTGGTACATGAATGTAAGACCCCGTTCCCGGGCACCTCACAGTTGGTCGTTCATCGCACATAAAACTTACATTTGGTGTATATTTATAAACATCTTAAATAAACACTGCAGCGGAAACATTCAAAAGATACATTTCATTTCATCATAAAAGCTTGTACAAAGATTACATCGTTACTGATTACAAAATGGTCATAAACAGTGACCTCTAGTATAGAAACATTAAAAATTTCATCATAAAGAAGATTCCTTAAGTAATCCCGTTTATCAGGATCCTTAAGGAAGGTTCCTTAAGTAATCCCGTTTATCGGGATCCTCAAGGAACACTTGACACTTGCATGCAACATAAGTTGTTGCATGCATTATGCGCCCACATCTCATTGCGTTGCAGCATTATCAAAAGGAGAATGCCATCCCAAAAGAGCTGAGTAGTCGCCTCGTGCCATCCCCAGCAACACTACTTGCCAACTGGAAACACATAAAAGTCAGCGTTGCTGAGTGAGTTCTAGGTTTATGATAAACATATTTAATTCCCATTATAAACCATTCTTTCACGTGATCATACATCATACATATACAAAGATAATATTTATTATTATCTTCATCATTCGTTATACTTCATTATCTTTAAATTCTCATATGGATCCTGTCAGGCTTTACCCACTTCATAGCACTCGGCTATGATTACTGTGGTCGAATGACAAGGATCCCGTTTCATCTTTGCTTGACATTAAATTTCTTTTGTACCAATACCATATGCTATACCCCGATCAGTCTTAGCTACTGGGTCGTGAATCAAAGCGTATGCCACAGTACTAGTAGGTAAGCGGTAGAGGTACCATGAATATGGTCAATCACAAAGAAAGACCCGTTTACCTTATTCAATGCTTGCAAGACTTAGTTCGTTCATTCATTAATGCATGTATTCATCATCATATTTCTTTTCATTTATTCATTAATACATGCATTCATCATCATGTTCCTCTTTCATTATCTTTCACTTTACGTTACATAATACTTCATTCATTCATATCCATAATTCGTAAAGTTTCGGAAAGATAACATACATAATCATAAGGAACATACACATAACATTCATTCATAATCATACAAGGCATCATACATATATGGTATACCGTAGGTATACCTATGCAACATCGTCATCATCATCATGCCTATGTTACTCGTTTATCCAAATAAATCAGATCTTACTAAGCTTAATCCGCATTTCCCCTTCTGGTTCATCTGCATTAGTCTGACCATCCGCATTAGTCAATGCGGATGAGGAATGCCTTATCCGCATTTCACATTCTGGTTCATCTGCATTAGTCTGACCATCCGCATTAGTCAATCCGCATTTCACATTCTGGTTCATCTGCATTAGTCTGACCATCCGCATTAGTTAATGCGGATGAGGAATGCCTTAGCGCATATCCGGACTTGTCCGCATTAGTCAATGCGGCAGTCAATTGCCGCAGCCGCATTCCTTTCATTCATCTGTATCAGTCAATGCGGCTGAGATGCCTTGGCCACTTCTTTTCATTAGGACAATGCGGCTGAGACAATGCCTGGACCGCATTTCCTTAACCTTCCGCATTGGTTAATGCGGCTGACTGCCTTAGCCACATTTCGTGGGCTGTCCGCATAAAGTTGATGCGGTTGTCTAAGGTGACTTGCAACCTAACCTGTGCCCCTTTTTCATACTCGTTCATCATTTAACAGACCCTTAGCATGGATTCATCATATTACCCATTTAGAACCACCTAAACATCATGTATACCATTCTAGAACATACATTAACAGTATACCTATGAACATTCATGCATGAATCATATATATCTGTTCTGGGAAGTTCACATGTAGTGGAACCAGCGTCCCGAACAGACCGTATACACATATACATATACATACATGTACAGATTAAACACCCGCAACTCAAAAAAACAGTTTCAAGATGCGTTCCAGCCCCCAAAATCGTTCAAAAATGCGTAAAAGAAGGGGTCTTAGAACTCACATTGTGTTGCTGGGTATGACTTCTTCAAAACCCGTCGCCGTGAGACCTTGTACCTCGAATCCGCACTCTTCTTCTTCTTGTTCTTCCTTCAAATTCTCGTGGTCTTCTCTTTCTCTCTCTAGAATATTTCGAAGATTTGGGGTTGTGAGAAAAGTGTGGGCAGCCATCCCTATGTATATCAGATATTTGCCTTTTCTTTGTACTTTTACACAATACCCCCTTCCACTTTTTCTTTCTTTTCCTTTCCTTCCAAAATTCTTTCTTTTCTTTTCTTCTTATTATTTCTCTTTGTCTAATCAAAATTTCAGGTGTTATAATGAAGCATGCTCAAGATTAGACTTACTTATTTGTTGATTGGTGCCATATACAAATGACCTAAATAATGTTTTAAAATAATCGAACTTATACCTGCAACTGTCATCTTTTTTAAATGATTTGCTAGGATGTTTAAATCAACCTTGACTCCTTTTATCTACAAATATAAAACACTGACTATATTCATCTTTTTTGTATTGAGTTGAAATTGAAGATGATGAACTCGAAGATGATGATGGTGATGGATCGAAGAAGATAATACATCAAATATGATGATGGGTCGAGTGATTATCAAAGTGTTTGGTTTTGACTACAAACAATACGATGAACAAGACAGAGACAATTGTTACGTATACGCACCACTATCGTTATGTATACATAGCACTATCATTACGTATACGCACCATTGTTGTTATGTGTATGTAGCATTATCGTTACGTATACGTAACACTATCATTATATATATGTAACACCATCACCATCATCATCACTTCTCTGTTACATATATATTTACAAGATGAAGATAATAATGAATTGGATGAAAAGGAGTATGCGGGTAAAAAGAAGATAAATTAAAGAAGACAATGGTTGATTCAAAGCATGTGGGACTTGTATTCACACACATATATATACGTATTTTTTGTTTACATATATGTACTTCTTTTTGCTACGTGTACGTAAGTTGGACTTGTATTCACACACATATATATACGTATTTCTAGGTTTTTCAATGGTTTTCGTTGTTGCTATATTTTGTTACATGTATGTAAGTGTTGGTACGTATATGTAACTCCACTATTACATATATATACTCTAAAAATTGTGTCTAGCATTAAAAAATTGGTTTAAAATATATATTGTAACTCATTCTAGATTTTCATATAGGTTCGTTAACAATGATACACATTTGTATGATAGTGTTACATATACGTAACACACAATGCTACGCATACATAACATATATTGTTACGCATACGTAACACGATGTTATGAATGCATAAGTAGTCTTTTTCTTTAGTTTATTTGTTTTTATAAAAAACATGATGATCTAATTTTTCAATCCAAATAAAAAAAATAATACATTTGATTATTTAAATTTCTATTAAATATAAGAGAGATGTGAGAGAAAAAATGAAAGATGAGAGTAAATTTAGGAATTTTGTTAATTATACTTGGTAGTTGCCATTTTGTGTTGTTCCTAATTTGCCCTTAATGCATATTTAAACACTCATAATCTTTTATTTAATTACTTAAACGCCACTAATTAATCTCAACCATAGATCAAAACGATCAATGGTGAATAAGTGATTTTCTTGGTTTTCAATTATAATGTGGTTTTCATTGGAACCCTCCCCTATATATATATATGTATACACACATATATATACATATATATATATATATATACATACATATGTATATATATACATATATATGTATGTATATATATATATACACATATATATACATACATATATAGATATATACATATATATACATATATATACATATATATATACATATATATGTATATATATAGAGAGATACATATATATATATATATACATATATATACATATATATGTATCTATATACATATTTATGTATATACATATATGTATATATATATGTATATAATGTATATATATGTATATATATGTATATATATATATATATATTATATATATACATATATATATATATTATATATATATTATATATATATACATATATATATATATATATATATATATATATATGTATTATGTAGGGTTAGGATCATTTCAGAACTTATAAAGATCTTCAGAACAGTAAGAACTAATATCAACCATTGATTAAAATAATTATCATAGTTCATTTAATTTTTAATAAAGGGTAATAATGTAATTTGTATTTTTATGAGTTATTATTTCCTAATTTATCTCCTATTTAATTGGGAGTTATATTTTCCAAATTTCAAATCAAAATATATCTTCTTGTGTCCAGATTAATTTTTTTCGCATATATTTCTTATTATTTTACATTCTGTATCTCGATTTTGATTTGCAAATTTAGAAGGATGATTCAGATTGTCGTGTCATGATTTTCCGTATTTGTATACTTTGATTTATTAAAGATGATGCAAATTCTTGTCTTTTTGTGATGGGTTTTTTGTTTTCAGTTTATTCAAATTAGAAAATAGAGGTTTTGATTGTGTATAATTCTGTAAATTTAGATTGCATACCAGAAGAAAATAAAATGAGTTTTGAATTGTTGTATTATTATGATTATGAAATGGGCTTCAACATGAACTGAGGACTAGATCTTCACATACATGTTAAGTTCTAGTTTCGGTCGGTTCTATGATCTCGGTACATAAAAAAAACTGAGACCCACAAGATTCAGCTCCAGTCCTCCAACGTATGCCATTTGATTCGAAGTTTCATGCTGAGAATAACTGATACTAGCAATCAAGGTAAACCTCTAAACAATTTTACATTAAACAACGTATCGAGATAATTTCTTATCGTTATAAAAAATAATACTTGATTTCTTTGAAATTTGATGTAGAATTAACATACGGTGGATGATTTTGTTTAGTGCTTTTGATCTTGGGCTGATAAATAATTAGTTTAGTTTTATGTTTTATTTTATTTTGTACTTAATGTGTTTGATAATATGTCTCAATGAAGACTTGGTCCAATTAATTAGTTAAGTTTTATTTTATTTGGTCCAGTTAATTGATTTTGTTCATTATTAATGCCATGAAGCTGTTTGCTTGATAATTCTAAAAACGTTTGTTCATCATGTATGACTTTACTATTAATTATGTAGGAAATCTTATAAAATTATGAGTTATACAGACATACGTATGTGTAAACGCATGTGTAAGTTTGTTTACATATACGTGAACAAAAAGTTCAATATTTTGATTATGTATATGTAAATCGTAATTATATGAATGAAATTTTGGTTATTGTTTTTAGTTTGGTTGTGTAAATTCTTTTGGATATTTGTAAATTTAATATACTAACATGTAACCAAACAACATATTGATTACAAATAACTTTTCAAAATACACTGATTTACATATATGCTAATTGATTCAGTTAGTTATATATCCATAAAGCTAACATATATATGTCATGTTATCATCTTTTTACGTTAAGCTAGGATATTTTTGCTTACCAGTCACACACACCAATTTTATTTGATGTAAAAACAATTATAAATTTACAGCTTTGCTTTTAATTTTGTTTTTTGGTATTGTAATATGCAAACTGTTAAACTACACTAATTTACATATATGTAAACACTTGTTTTTCTTTGTTAGCATAGATGGTACATTTAGTTTTGATATTGGTACGGTAACACAATAATATTTGAACTAACATATATGTAGTATGCTAACTATTAACATATTTTTTGAAAATTGCACTGGTTTATATTAATATAAATTTTTAGACATAAGATATGTGAGAGGAAAGATGATAGATAATCAATTAATGAATTAACAAGTAATTGGAGAGAGAAAAAAAATAAATTTACTGTTATACCCTTTATTTTAATCTAAGCTTATTTAATTAAATTAATATTTATAATTTTTACCATTTTTAATCATAACCACTAGCATGGTACCCGCGCGATGCGACGGGCGTAAAAAAGTTTAAAATCATTAAATAGTTTAAAAGATCATTAATGCATTAAAGTAATACACAAATAAACAAATATAACTTTTAAACATAAGAATTTAAAAAAAAAATTCAGTACTCATTTATTCAATGGTGAAGTAATCTAATAACGATGAGATCACGTTAACCGAAATGCTCGTACATCCGACTGATCTCGACTATGTTGTACTGTATGGCCCCGCCCCCGGGCACCTCACAGTTGGTCATTCATTGCACATAAAACATTTTATTATTTGAAACATCGCAGCGGAAGTTAAACAAAACCATTTCATATATATTAATGAACTACTTTTGCAACGTAATACAATACTGTTAACTTTTACAAAATATCATAAATTGCATTACATCACAAAAATGTCATTATTATACGAATGGATGCCATCACAAAAATGCCGAGTAGTTGCCCCGTGCCATCCTCAGCAACCTTACCTGCCAACTAGAAACACATAAAAGTCAGCGTTGCTGAGTGAGTTCTAGTTTTATAATAAAACATACTTTACTTTCATTAAAACTGTGCTTTACATACATGCGATCACACATCATACATACGCATAGATAATATCATTATTATCTTCATCGTTCGTTCGTTAACTTTCGTTCATTTAACGTACATCGTTAATATTTGCATTCATTACTTTCGTTCACATTCATTCATAAATTCTTCTTTCGTTCGTACATTCCTTACTTTCATTCGTACATTCATTACATTCTTTCGTACGTTCATTACTTTTGATGACCTGTACATTACCCCGAACATTGTGCATGAAGCGGGTAACTGAACCTGAGGTCTTTCATTGACCTCGAACATTAGGCACGGAGCTGGCTTCAGTACCTAGGGTAAGTACATTCATCACTTATCTTTCCTCTTTCACTTGGATCAATGCCATATGCTATACCCCGAACATTGTGCACGAAGCTGATGCTGGACCTGCGTAATTAAATCATGAACATTGTGCACGAAGCTGATCCAGTCACCTAGGGCAAGCGGTAAGAATCCCGTACATATGGTCAATCGCAAAGATTGGACCCTAGTGTGCATCCTTCGGGGTAGCTGACCCGCACACTGTTGAGCTAACACCTTCATTGGGTATGCACCTCTATACATTTGTTTGCAAGCCTTTCTTACATTCATTCATTCATTCATTAATGCATGCATTCGTTCATCATGTTCCTCTTTCATTATCTTCCACTTTACGTTACATAATACTTTCGTTTTATTCATTAACATAACACGTAAAGCCACGGAAAGATAATCATACGTCATAAATAGGAACATCAACATATACTATAGCATCATCATACAGGGTGTGAATCCTAGGATCTCAATTCAAGAATTATCAGTATTAAAACAAAAACAAGTTAATGATTGTGGAATAATCATTAATTGTTGTTTAATTGTGTTAAATGTTAATTGACGAACACAAACACGATGTCATGGTAAATACGAACACAATAATTGATTCAAAAGTATTTCATTAATTATTGAGTAATGATTACAAAAGAATAATTATAAATACTATGAACATTGATTTCTTCAATCGAATCAAATGAATGTTGTTGTTGATGTGACGACGACTAGGGTTGCACAATGATGAGATGGTTGACAGCCGTAATATTGCTTAATTGTGTTCACCAAGATGTGAAACCTAGGACTTATATTTATAGACAATTATGAGTCTGTTAGGAAACACCGGATCTCTTAGGATTTGTTATTGACTTGTTGACTTGTTGAATTTTGACAATTTCATACAAGTGTAATGCGTCTTCCGTAGGAAACTTGTCTTCCGCAGTTCTTGTTCTTTCGTAGGAACCTTGTCTTCCGTAGGAACCTTGTCTTCCGTAGGAATCTTCAAATAATCCTTGGGTGGTGTTTATTGGAAGACAAAGGGTGTCTTCCGCAGGAACTCCACGGATCTTTTGATGATTGGTCTTGTAAGAAACATATCTACGGAAGAACATAAATGTTCATCCGTAGATGTTTCTTACACTTAGTCGATTTCAGAAATTCAACCAAGTATAATGTTTGTGCCTGTCATCATACATAAAAAGCAACACAGATTATATGGGTTACCCTATATACTCAAAGCATATATAATGATAATCAGTTACAAATATTTATTACAAGTATTGATTAAAATTCTAAGCCTATACAAAATGATCTAGTCCTATTCTTTCTAGATCTAACAATACTCCCCCTTAGGCTTAGATCCTTGTAATCAGTCCTTCAAAACTGCAAGCTCCTTGACTCTGGCAATAATCTTGTTGTAGAAGTAAGACACAACAGTCTTCTAATCATCATACTTGTAGTTGATCTTCATCTTGCTGAGCTTCTTCAGAGTCTCATAGCTTAGTCCCAGAACATCCTCCTCTGTAGTAAGTGTTTCTAAAACTTTGTCATTGTTTACCACTTCTAGCTCATCTTGTTCAGAGATTTGGAGTTCTGACACTTCATTAAAAGTTGTTCCCTTCAGCAATCTAGCATTGTGTCTTCTTCTTTTGTATGCTTTTTCATGTAGCTTATCAACTACTTGAATGACATGGACATGCAGGAATAGATCATGCTGTGCTTTTTCATTACCTAACTTTGGAAAGAATTTGTCATGCAAGTAAGAGGTGTAGCTGGGATGAAGTAGCTTGATTTCCATAGGATCAAAAATCCTGATCCGATCAGCCCTTTTGTTCTTTTCATTCCTCAGCAGCACAAGTTCTTTTGCTTTCTCTATATAACCCCATTCAGTTATAGGGAATGTGTATTGAGTTCCTTCAATGCACTTGATTGCTGCTGATTTCCTATCATTGTATCCAACCCTTTTCAAAAATTCATCATCTACTGATTCTGATGCATTGGACTTGTATCTTTTTACGCCCTTGATTCTCTTTCTGTGCTCTGAATCTTACCTTTTGGCTTCTACAAGCACATCATCCTTAATTTTGTTTTAAGTTTGCCCACTAGAGTTGAGAAGTCTCTTCCTCTTGGGTGAATTAGGTAATTGCATATGATGAGGCTTTGTAGATCCTTAATGTCATTCTCAGGTAAGCATAACACTGAAAACACATCATGGAAGTATTCAACTCTTCCTGATGTTCTCTTAATAATAGCACAATCCCACTCTGGATCATATTTCCAGGCCATAATCCTGTTTTCTTCAACAGAGCTGGGAGTTGTGAGGTGATCAATCAGCTGAATCAGGGTAGACTTTTGATCAGTGATTTCTCTGACAGTAGTGCCAAGAGGCCACACTTTGCCTGGAATGACTTCTCTTGGTTCTCTGATCAGTTTGTCTTTCCCTGTATGTTGATCCTTAGATTCAACAGTTATAGGATCAGCAGGTAGTTTGCTTTATTGCTCATAGGATGGATTTGGAGCTTCAGTTCTGAATCTAACACCAGTTTCAAGCTCAACAGCCATGACATGCTCCATCATCCTCCTCAGTTCACCAACTGTTCTTCCCTTCAGCTCATGTGACTTGTAGTTATGGCCTTATAACCAGCAGGTCATATTGTACTTGCTCAGCTTAGCTGTGTCACAATGGCCTAATTCTTTCTTAATATTCTCAACTGATTGAAAGATAGTGAATGCTTTGTAGTCACAGTTTGGTAGCATAAATCTTGCAAGCTCAAACTCATTTAGTAGATTCTTCATCTCAGTCACGTTCATCCTTTCAACCATGTCAAAAGGGAATCCATGATTTATAAGAGTCATGAACATGGTTGACTCAGGGCTCTCTTCCATAATGTCTTTAGTTGTTAGAAGGTCATCGGCCTTTGATTCCTTTTGATCAGTTGGTGAATCCATCTTGATCAGCTCTTCCCATTCTTCATCACTCTCACTATCTTTGTTAGATCTCGACTTCACAGTAGACAGATCTACTGATGGAGTGTGTTTGGGAGATGTGTTCAGTGTGATCTGATAGCACTTGGTTCTCAGAATTGGTGACTGAACCAGGAATAGTGCTTGCTTGAGACATCAACTCAGTCTCTCCTGTATGAATAGAGTTTAGAGACTCGGTTATGTCAACAGGTTCAGTGTTTGCACTTTCCGGGGATACCAGTTTAGGTGTTGGTGGGAGTGGATGAATAGGGGATATGGTTTGGAAGGGTGAGAATGGTTTTGTATTTTGTGAGGCTGGGAGAGAAACTGATGGGGATTTTTGTTGTTCAAGTGAGATAGGCTAGGTGTTTTGAGAGGAAGGGGATGATAGTTGTTGTGGGGATACATATTGTTGAATGGGTGAGATAGGATCAGAGTTTATGCTGATTGGCAATGATTTTGAAACCGGACCGGACCGGCCGGTCCGACCGGTTCGACCGGGAACCGGTGATGAAGCCGGTTCGGTTCGGTGGTTTTGGACCGTTTTCGGTTGAACCGGCCGGTTCGTGCGGTCGACCGGTCTGACCGGAACCGGCGAACCGGGTTGAACCGGTTTTCGGAATTTTTTTTAATTTTAATAGAAAAATATTATTGGATATGGATTAAGGAACACAGGTTCGTTAATTTGGACTATGTTTACTTGAATGATATGTATTTTGGATGTTGTTTTGGATTAAGGAACACCGATTCGTTAATATAAATATTTGGAATTTTTTTATATTTTTTTAAATATTTATGACGTCATTCGGTTCGTAATCCGGTCCGACCGGTCCGACCGGTCCGACCAGTGAACCTCTAGGCCGTCCGGTTCGCTTTCCGGTCCGGTTTTGAAAATATTGCTGATTGGTGATTGATGTTGATGAGGGGATGGTTGGTTTGGTAAGTGTGAGCCTTGATCAGATTCAGTAGATGTCTCTGCTTGTTCATCTATCCATATCAATTCTTGCGGTATGTCAGCCTGTGCATCCACAACATGAGCAAACATGGGCATATCTTCACCTTGATACTTGCCAGTTGCCACTGATCTTGTTCAGTACAGTCCTACCCAGATGGGCTTGTACAAACACATCACCTTCCCTTACAATCCTCGGAAGTTCGGCATTGATGATCAGTTGCAGAAACCTTGGAAACATGTACATCTTGTCTGACCTTTACAACTTAACTTGGTCACATAAACAATTGAAGATGTACTTTGAGTAGTTATAGGTCCTTCCCTCAAAGATTCCTATGACGCCTGAAGATATGTGCCTAGAAAATCTATCCAGCCCAGACTTCCTGTTAGAGATACACTTGAGATAAGTGTGGCATAGGAATCTGTATGGCTTGCACAATCTTCCCTTCTTGATCTCCCCCTTATCAAAATCTCCGTCGTAACCCATCAGATGGAATACCTTCTCAATGTACTCATTCTCAAATACATCAGGGTGCCCTACTTCTCGATCTCCCAACTCAAGTGATGTTCTGATAACTTGTTCATCTATCCGAAGTCTTTCATTTTGGATTTCAGCAACAATCACCTCATCTTCTCCATCTTGCTCTATTTGAGCTGAGTTCCAGAAATCAATAATGTGCGACTGATGGATCACAGGCTCTGTCGTAAGAGCATAGAAAAGCCTGGATCGTCGAAGATATCTGATGATATCTCGACATCCTTCTGAAGCAGGATCATCAGCGTTTATAAATGCGCACACATTATGCTCTTTCGCAAACCTATTCGTCATCTGTACACAATATCAATAATAAGCATGTTAGTATCAATGGTGCAGACATGAATACGACCAGTTTTAACAAAAATCATGAATCGAACAGTTCATTATTGATGATTATAACATGATTTACCTTCAAAGCAATAGTCTATGATCAAGATTACGTGTTTGTTTTGAGGCTTTGAGTTTGCAGGTTTGAATGTTTACGAAAGAGGAAAAGCGGAAGTGCGTTTTTCTAGGTCAAAAAGTGAAAAATGCTCTGAAAAGTGATTAATGAATTCTTAAATTCAAAATCCTCATTTATAAGCAGACACATTAATTTCTTTTATTAAATATGTTGGTCCTACTTGCCATTTATCCTTTTCCGCAAAACATCTGCGGAACCTTAACATCTGCGGATGCCATAACATCTGCGGATGCCTTAGTTGAAAAGCAAATGCAACATTACTTAATACTCGATGTTACTTTCATAGTCATAGTTTACCAATTCTATGATTATGCAATTAATTTTACTGTTCCTTCTGCTGATGCACAAGTTTCACTGGTACTTCTGCGGATGCAGAATTTTACTGAAACTTCTGCGGAAATTAAAGTTTCATTGAAACTTTAAATGTATGATATCTATAGAATCATTTATTGATGTTTGACCTTGTTGACTTTGTTTGCATTGCAATTGAGTACAAGAAAGCTTCCTATATCCTGCATCCAAGTTAATGCTCAAGTTCCAATTCCTTCACAGTTGATTTAACAACTTTTTATTGATTTTCATGCATTAACTACTCCCCCTAAATTTTTGATCAATGTAAAACTATTTCATTCATCAGAAATTTATGTTTGAGAGAAGCATGAAAGGCATATGATTGTCCAAAAGAGATGTAAACATTGAAGAGCACAAGTTAAACAAGATTACCAACTATTCAAGCATGCATATGTATGTAGGGATCATACTATAACACAATGCTTCTTCTGATTTTGATTTCATGAAGGAGGAATGATCTGATATAACACCTGATTGCAAGTATACAGATCCACTTAAATTCATACAGAAGTAATGTAACAACTAGGCATGCAGTTTATCATGTTTTGATGTCTGTTGATCAGTAACTATCATGTGCTCCACATTCAATTCTCATTAGAGTTTTTCCTCCGTAGGTGAGTCAAATCATCATTTTTCACACTTATTGACTATGTATATTAAGTTATAAGTTCTATCTTGAGACATACTTGTAGTCTCATTAATGCTTTTATGATTAAGCTCTTTGAGACAATATACAGTTGATAACAAAGGATTCTTTTAAGAGCTAAATATGATCCGCATAAAGTCACCAGGTCTTTACTTTCGTAAAACAGAGGTGCTATCATCCCAGGTCTTTGTTTACACAAAACAGAGGGATAATGAGGATCATACTCTTTAATCATATACCCAGGTCTTTGTTCACACAAAACAGAGGGAATATGATTTTGCAAAGATAGAAGATTATAAAGTGTTTTACATAGTGTGCTTTGAGTGAGTGATTTGGTCACATCAGGATAAGACTTACTTGCTTGATCCTCAAAATGAAGTTCCCACAGACAGTTGCTATTTCTTTATGTTTAGCATTCTCTAAGTGTAGTTTCCACTCAAGATGAACCTACTTACTTATCAAAGTGTTGTGAATCAGATTGAAATGTAATGATACTGATGAAGTAAACCAAGGCATAGTGTACTATCATTTCCTAAAGACATGTCATGCAGAAAGTAGTCATAGAAATGCAAATATAAAAAATTTAAATTTATTATTATTATTATATTTATTATTATTATTATTAAATTAATTAAAGAAGATAATCTCTATGTATAAGGACAGTCACATGCTTTTCTTTGTTTAAGAAAAGTTAAGTTAATCATACCTAAAGACTCAATTAGAAAATTGAATCTAACTGAATCAAAGGCTTTAGTGAATAGATCAACAAGCTGATATGTTGTATCCACTTTGATTAGCTTGATCAACCCTTTTTCTGAGCAATCTCTCAGAAAATGATATCTGATCTCATTATGCTTTGTTTTGCTATGTTGTACTGGATTAGCAGTTATAAACATAGCAGCTGAATTATCAATATAAATTGGTGTTTGAAGGAAATTGTAACCATAATCAAGTAATTGGTTTTGTAACCAAAGTACTTGAGAGCAACCAGCTGAAGCAACGATGTACTCAGCTTCAGCTGTGGATACAGACACATTGGTTTGCTTCTTGCACTACCATGAAACAAGTCTTGGTCCTAAAAATTGACATCCACCAGTTGTGGATTTTCTGTTGTTGTTGCACCCTCCAAAATCACTATCTGAATATGAGTAAAGACTGAAATCTCCATCTTTTGGATACCACAATCCTAGAGCTGGTTTTCCTTTTAGATATCTGAATATTCTCTTTACAGCATTCAGATGAGACTCCTTTGGATCTGATTGATACCTAGCACACACACATAGCAAACATTATGTCAGGCCTACTGGCAATTAAATACATTAAGGATCCGATCATTGATCTATACAATCTCTGATCTACAGATTTTCCAGCAGGGTCAGGCACAATCTTGTCTATTGTTGAAGCAGGTGTCTTGCATGAAGATGTATCAGCAAGATTGTACTTCTTTAAAATCTGATGTATGTACTTTTCTTGATTGATGAAAATTCCATCTGTTTTCTGATGAACTTGTAAGCCAAGGAAAAAGGTCAATTCTCCTATTGAGCTCATATGAAATTCAGATTTCATTAACTCTTCAAAACTTTAACAAAGTTTATTATTGGTTGATCCAAATATTATGTCATCTACATATATTTGAACCACCAAAAGATCTTGATGTTCTTGTTTGAGGAAGAGAGACTGATCAATAGTCCCTCTTTTGTAGCCATGCTTCAGCAAGAAGGTTGATAAATTTTCATACCACTTCCTTGGTGCCTGATGAAATCCATACAAAGCTTTGTCTAGCTTGTAGACTCAATGTAGATGATCAGGATCCTCAAATCCTGGGGGCTGAGCCACATATACTTCTTCATCAATTTTTCCATAAAGGAAAGCACACTTTACATCCATTTGATACACAGTGAACTTCTTGAAAGAAGCATAAGCTAGAAAGACCCTGATGGCTTCAATTCTTGCAATAGGAGCAAAAACTTTATCATAGTCTATCCCTTTTTCTTGAGTATATCCTTGAGCAATCAGTCTAGCTTTGTTTCTCATGATTATACCTCTGTCATCCAGCTTATTTTTGAAGAGCCACCTTGTTCCAATTGGATGCTGACCTTGAGGCAAGTCAACAAGATTCCAGACATTTTGTTTTCTAAATTGTTGTAGTTCTTCTTGCATAGCTTCAATCCAGCTATTGTCCTTTAGAGTAGCTGTAATGTTTGCAGGAACTATGTGACGCCCTAAACCCAGTAGGGCACCGTAGGCACGTCACGCAGTTGGATTAATATTTTAAACACAAATAAGAGCTTTCTACTTATAGCGGAAGACTTAAACAACATTATATATTAACCCAACTTTTTAAAACATTTTACATATAATTGTATTTAATTATACATTGCCCTATTTACAGTATTAACAGGTCTCATATCCTATGCTAGCAACTACTCCGGGATAGCATCCTCGTTCAGCTCATACTTGCTTTCCTCTATTATCAGAGGACCCTTCCTTACCTAGTACACACAACATACTCAAAACATCAGATAAACTGGTGAGTTCCAAATTTTTATTAAAACATTAACAGCATCATTACACACACAAGAGTTATATTTATATTGACAATATTATAAATTCAACTTTTATCATTACTTTGTCCCACCGGACCTGTCCCACCGAACGTCGGTTGCCCACATCTAGCAACTACCAGTTCCCCACATCCAGAAACGTCGGTTGCCCACATCCAGCAACTACCAGTTTCCCACATCCAGAAACGTCAGTTGCCCACATCCAGAAACTACCAGTTTACCATATCCAGAAACTATCAGTTTCCCACATCCAGAAATTGAAGTTACTATCTCTCATCCAGTAGGATGCCAATTAATCATCTAGGGTCGTCACCACAAGATGTTCACAAAGCTGAGTGATCGTCATCACTCCTATCAAACTGTATAGTTTATACCCCCAGGCATCTTACCCTAACTGGCCTGTTGAGATTTACATCACATTACCATTTCAAAAACATTTCTTTTACTTATTGCCAATATTATCACATTCATTTACACCCCACACATTCTTTCTTTTAGCACCAGTTTTAACATATTTTCATTAATCATTACCCCCATCTGACCCATTGGAATCATTATCATCATGTAATGATTGACAATGTTTAGATGACCATCTTTTACACTCTACCTGACCCACTGAAATCATTACCATCACGTAATGATTAACAATGTTCAGGTAATCATTCATTACCCCACTTTCCCCCTAACAACTTTACAAACTGTTAGAAACATATCAACATCACTATCACATTTCTGGTACTAAAACATCCCATTCATTTATCATTGTATGTGTGCTAGCCCGAATGTTAAAACCAAACATTTTAAAAGGGCTTAGAACTCACCTTATCAACTTCCTCACCACAGTCTACACAATCCACGTACACAAGATAACTAGTCCTTCCTCTAATCAAGGTATATCTAAAGCAATAAACCTTGATTCAGTAAACTTATTCTTAAACAGGGCCCTCATGCGATTGAACACTTATGCGAATGAGCACCCACACGATTGGACCTATGCGGATGAACCATGCGACTGAACCTTCAGCCGTACGACTAGCCACTCATTCGCGCGACTGAGTTCTCATTCGTACCCAGTGTTCACTCTTCTTCATTCGGCCTTCTAACCAGGCGACTGGGTTCCCAGTCGTACGACTGAACCTCCATTCGCACTCAGTCGCACGATTAGACTCTTATTCGTACGACTGAGGCATACTATTGAGCCCATTCGTCTGAAACGGATCAGCAGCTGTGTTCTTGACGTTTTTGATCCAAACTTACTCAAATTTTGAGTTTTAACCATCCAAATCATGTCATATTCAAAGCAGATTATATACACATCGTTTACAATGGTTTCGGATCATTATTTCATCAAAACTACACAAAAACTTGGATCCGAATTCCTAGATTTTAATTTAGAAATGAACCAGACCAATTCAATGATTTAAAACACGTTGTTGGATCAAATTCAACCATTTACACAGCTTATAACATCCCTAGATTGATCCGTAATATTCAAAACTTACCAAAACGGAGTTTAGCCTAGTCGATTGGCAAGAACAGGGGTGTTTGGGTGTAAAGAGAACAGGGGAATGAAGTAGATGCAGATAGAAATCTGCTTTTCATCTCCTTTCACCGCCTTACTTATTCACATGTGCAACATAACCGCCCTACACCCAGTTGCACGACTGAACGATTCGCATGACTGAATCGTGCGACTGAAGCTCGTACGCCTATTATTCGTACGACTGAGTCTCAATCGCACGTAAGGAGTGCGACTGAAGTTCAGTCGCATATAAGTCATGCGACTGATCATTTAAACAATTAAACAAACTCAACTTAGTTGATTAATCATAACTATAATATAATTACAAGTTCGGATTTAGAAACCGGATGTTACAACTCTCCCCCCCTTAAATAGGTTTCGTCCTCGAAACCTACTATTCAAACAACTGAGGATAATCTCTTTCATCTCATCTTCTGATTCCCAAGTGAAATCAGACCCTTTTCTATTCGACCATTGTACTTTAACTAACTCAATGGTTTTATTCCTCAATCTCTTCACCTTTCTGTCTACTATAGCAGTAGGTTTCTCAACATAATTCAACTTATCATCCACCTTTATATCATCTAAAGGTATATAAGCATTCTCATCGGCCAAACACTTGTGCAACTGTGATACATGAAAGGTTGGGTGGATTCCTTGCAACTGATCGGGTAATTCTAGTTTATAGGCCACTTCCCCAATTCGTTCTAATATTCTAAACGGTCCTATAAAACGAGGACTTAACTTTCCTCTCTTTCTGAATCTGATAATTTCCTTCCAAGGAGATACTTTTAACATGACTCTATCTCCTACTTCAAACTCTATATGCCTTCGCCTTTTATCTTCATAAGACTTTTGTCGATCCTGAGCTGCTTTAAACCGAGCTTTGATCTGATCCAGTTTCTCATTCGTAGCCTGCACAATTTCCAAACTGCCCAACTCTTTCTGCCCAACTTCTCCCCAGCATATCGGACTCCTGCACTTTCTTCCATATAACATCTTATAAGGGGCTCTCCCAATCGTAGAATGATAACTGTTATTGTAGGAGAATTCAACTAATGGCAGATAACTATCCCAGCTACCACCAAAATCTATAACACAAGCTCGTAACATGTCTTCAACTGTTTGGATAGTCCTTTCAGTCAACCCATCAGTTTCTGGGTGAAAAGATGTGCTGTGTAATAGACGAGTACCTATATCTTCATGAAACTTTCTCCAAAATCTCAAAGTGAAACGTGTATCTCTATCCGACACAATAGACAACGGTACCCCGTGTCGAGAAATAATCTCTCGAATAAACAGTTCTGCTAACTTTTCAGAGTTATACGTCTCTTTGATTGGTAAGAAATGCCCACTACGTGTCAATCTATCCACTACGACCCAAATGGTATCATAACCTCTAGCTGTACACGGAAGCTTAGTTATGAAATCCATTGTCAAATCCTCCCACTTCCATTTCGGGATCTCTAAGGGTTGAAGCTGACCATATGGCTTTTGATGCTCAGCTTTGACCTGAAGACATGTCAAACACTTATTCACATACTGCATCACATTAAACTTCATACCGGGCCACCAATATTATTGTTTCAAATCCTTATACATCTTAGTAGCACCAGGATGTATAGAATATCTGGATTTATGGGCTTCATCTTGTACCAACTCTCTTATCTTAATCGGGACCCACATACGACCACATTTTATCTTAACCCCAAAACTATTTTCTTCCAGATCCTTGGTTTGACCTTTCATTCGTTCTCGTTTCACGTTCTCCTCCTTTAATGCTTCTAATTGAGCCTCTCGTAAATGATGCATAAAATCTGGAGTTATCACTAACTTGTATGACTTAACTTGAATCGGAGGGTGTTCATTCTTTCTACTTAACGCCTCAGCAACCACATTTGCTTTACCAGGATGGTAAAGTATTTCACAATCATAGTCTTTCACCAACTCTAACCATCTCCGTTGGCGCATGTTTAATTCTTTCTGATCGAAGAAATATTTCAAACTCTTATGGTCTGTATAAATCGTACATTTCGTCCCATATAAGTAATGCCTCCATATCTTTAAGGCAAACACCACCGCTGCTAGTTCTAGATCATGCGTCGGATAATTCTTTTCATGTTCTTTCAATTGTTTGGAAGCATAAGCTATCACTCGTCCCCTCTACATCAATACACAGCCTAAACCTTGATACGAAGCATCTGAATAAATCACCAAATCTTCATTTCCATCTGGCAACGACAATACTTGTGGCTGGGTTAATTTCTGCTTCAGTTCTTGAAATGCATTTTCTTGTTCTGGTCCCCAAATGTATTCTTCATTCTTTCATGTCAACTTCATTAACGGGGATGCAATTTTGGCAAAATCCTGAATAAATCTTCTATAATAACCAGCCAGACCCAAGAAACTACGAATTTCAGATGGCGTCTTCGGAGGGCTCCACTTCACTACTGTTTCAATCTTGGTAGGGTCTACTAAAATGCCTTCTGCATTGATCACATGTCCCAAAAACTGTACTTCCCGCAACCAAAACTCACACTTAGAAAATTTTGCATAAAGCCTTTCTTTTCTCAACCTTTCCAACACTTCACGAAGATGGCAGGCATGATCCCTCTCATCCTTCGAATAAATCAGTATATCATCTATAAACATAATCACTGATCGATCCAACATTGGCTTACACACCCTATTCATCAAATCCATGAAAGCAGCAGGTGCATTTGTTAACCCAAAGGACATAACTAAAAATTCATAGTGACCGTAACGTGTACGAAACGCCGTTTTAGGTATATCTTCTTCCTTAACTTTTAATTGATGATAACCCGAACGAAGGTCTATTTTAGAAAACCAACTGGCCCCCTGTAACTGATCAAACAAATCATCTATTCATGAGAGTGGATACTTGTTCTTTATCGTTAACTTATTCAATTCCCTGTAATCGATACACATACGCATACTTCCATCTTTCTTCTTTACAAACAATACTGGAGCACCCCACGGGGAAGAACTGGGTCTAATAAAACCTCTTTCTAACAAATCTTCATTCTGCTTCATTAACTCCTTCAATTCCGATGGAGCTAGTCTATAAGGTGACTTGGCAACTGGCTTAGCACCCGGAACCAAATCAATTCTAAACTCAACTTCACGATCTGGAGGAATACCCGGTAATTCCTCTTGAAACACATCTACAAAATCTCTAACCACAGGAATGTCCTCTATCTTTCTTACAGGCTTTTGAGAATCAATTACATATATTAAATAAGATGCACACCCGCGGCTCATTAACTTATCAGCTTTCATCATAGATATTATTTTCACCGTTGACCCCTCTCTATCACGATATACATTAATCGTTTTCCCATCCGGTGCTCTTAACTGAATTAACTTCTTATTACATACAATATGGGCTTCATGGTTTACCAACCAATCCATACCCAAAACTACATCAAACCCTCCTAACACCATAGGATATAGTTTAACAGGCAACTTATATCCTTCTAATTCAATATAACAACCATCAATTATACTACTAATCATCACAGATCTATCATTAGCAGTTTCAACTATAAAGGCTACCTCTAATGGTCGAATTTCACATGCAAGCATAGGACAAAAATCAACAGATACGAAACTTCCACTTGCACCAGAATCAAATAACACGTTAGCTGGAATTCCATTAACTAGAAACATACCTGAGACTACATCTGGCAACGCTTTAGCCTCACCCGCTGACATAGAATAAGCTCGCCCTTTCACCACACTCGACCCTTCTCCTAACCCTTTTATCGATCTAATCGGTTCAGGCTTTCTAACGGTTAATCTTGGACATTCACTACGAATATGCCCCGTTTCTCCACACTCATAATATCTACAAGGACTTTCACTACATTCATTGGCATAATGCCCCAACTTCCCACATCTAAAGCAAGCCCTACCACCAATCATACATTCACCCTAGTGTAGCTTGCCACATTTCCCGCAACGTGGTAGCTCATTTCTAACATTCCTCTGGAACTGGCCCCTTCCAAACTTACCCTTCTTCTGAATACTTGGATTCTCAAATCTTCTTTGTACTACAGGTTCTTCACGCCTCCTTTTACTTCCATCAGGAGCAACATTACTACCATAAACTTCTTGATACATATCTGCTGCTAAGTTTACCGTCAACTGATAACTACTCGGAGCAGATGATCTAACCAACTTTCTAACCTCTTAAGGCAACCCCTGAGTTTACCTCAAGATTTTCTTTTATTCAGGAACCACCAAGTGAGGCACCAACCGCGCCATCTCTTCAAACTTAGACGTGTATTCCCTATGGGACATATTACCTGCCTGAAACTGCAGGAAACTTATCTCTATTCGATCCATCTCACCCTTCGGACAAAACTTATCCGATACTAACTTTCTAAATTCAGGCCATAACATTTTGTCAGTAGCATCCTCACCTAATGTCTGGATAATCGTATCCCACTAATACAAAGCCTCACCTACAAACGAGTGGGCTGCAAACTTTACTTTCTGATCCTCCCTACACTCACTCAACTTGATCACGGCTTCCATTTCACGAAGCCATTTATAAGTGGCTACCACATCCATAGCCCCAGAAAATCGTGGAGGATTACACTCTTTGAACTAACTATACGTAACTCCCTTCTTCTCGCTAGACCCCTCAGCTTTATCAACAATCCTACTTTCATCAGGTCTGGCTACATTCAAGGCTTTATGAACCTCCTCAGCAATTGCATCACGGAATTGTTGTCCCGTCATACTGAGCACCTCTGTGCTCTTATCAACATTTCCTTTCGAGGTTCCACCATGCATTCTTTCACTTTCTCTCTCAGCCATAACCTATTAAAACGAGATCAGGATTATTTGGTACTCGCATGTAAGTATATAACCAGAATACTATAAGTAAAGTAAATTATTAATAATGTTGGCCAAATACTATTAATTGTTTACTTTACTTTTACTATTCTCGTTATTCCTTCTCATGATAGTCCCATCACCTTCTCTTGTTTAAATAAACTATTCTATCTAGCTATCCCTGCTCGCATATCTATTTTCTAGTTAAAGTCTAGTTATTATGACACTAGATCCCTTTAACTACTGCTCTGATACCAACCTGTGACGCCCTAAACCCGGCAGGGCACCGTAGGCACGTCACGCAGTTGGATTAATATTTTAAACACAAATCAGAGCTTTCTGCTTACAGCGGAAGACTTAAACAACATTATATATTAACCCAACTTTTTAAAACATTTTACATATAATTGTATTTAATTATACATTGCCCTATTTACAGTATTAACAGGTCCTATATCCTATGCCAGCAACTACTCCGGGATAGCATCCTCGTTCAGCACATACTTGCTTTCCTCTATTATCAGAGGACCCTTCCTTACCTAGCACACACAACATACTCAAAACATCAGATAAACTGGTGAGTTCCAATTTTTATTAAAACATTAACAGCATCATTACACACACAAGAGTTATATTTATATTGGCAATATTATAAATTCAACTTTTATCATTACTTTGTCCCACCGGACCTGTCCCACCGAACGTCGGTTACCCACATCTAGCAACTACCAGTTCCCCACATCCAGAAACGTCGGTTGCCCACATCCAGCAACTACCAGTTTCCCACATCCAGAAACGCCGGTTGCCCACATCCAGAAACTACCAGTTTCCCACATCCAGAAACTGAAGTTACTATCTCTCATCCAGTAGGATGCCAATTTATCATCTAGGGTCGTCACCACAAGATGTTCACAAAGCTGAGTGATCGTCATCACTCCTATCAAACTGTACAGTCTATACCCCCAGGCATCTTACCCTAACTGGCCTGTTGAGATTTATATCACATTACCATTTCAAAAACATTTCTTTTACTTATTGCCAATATTATCACATTCATTTACACCCCACACATTCTTTCTTTTAGCACCAGTTTTAACATATTTTCATTAATCATTACCCCCATCTGACCCATTGGAATCATTATCATCATGTAATGATTGACAATGTTCAGATGACCATCTTTTACACTCTACCAGACCCACTGAAATCATTACCATCACGTAATGATTAACAATGTTCAGGTAATCATTCATTACCCCTACTTTTCCCCCTAACAGCTTTACAAACTGTTAGAAACATATCAATATCATTATCACATTTCTGGTACTAAAACATCCCATTCATTTATCATTGTATGTGTGCTAGCCCGAATGTTAAAACCAAACATTTGAAAAGGGCTTAGAACTCACCTTATCAACTTCCTCACCACAATCTACACAATCCATGTACACAAGATAACTAGTCCTTCCTCTAATCAAGGTATATCTAAAGCAATAAACCTTGATTCAGTAAACTTATTCTTAAACAGGGCCCTCATGCGATTGAACACTTATGCGAATGAGCACCCACACGATTGGACCTATGCGGATGAACCATGCGACTGAACCTTCAGCCGTATGACTAGCCACTCATTCGCACGACTGAGTTCTCATTCGTACCCAGTGTTCACTCGTCTTCATTCGGCCTTCTAACCAGGCGACTGGGTTCCCAGTCGTACGACTGAACCTCCATTCGTACTCAGTCGCACGATTAGACTCTCATTCGTACGACTGAGGCATATGATTGAGCCCATTCGTCTGAAATGGATCAGCAGCTGTGTTCTTGACGTTTTTGATCCAAACTTACTCAAAATTTGAGTTTTAACCATCCAAATCATGTCATATTCAAAGCAGATTATATACACATCGTTTACAATGGTTTCGGTTATTTCATCAAAACTACATAAAAACTTGGATCCGAATTCCCGGATTTTAATTTAGAAATGAACCAGACCAATTCAATGATTTAAAACACGTTGTTGGATCAAATTCAACCATTTACACAGATTATAACATCCCTAGATTGATCCGTAATATTCAAAACTTACCAAAACGGAGTTTAGCCTAGTCGATTGGCAAGAACAGGGGTGTTTGGGTGTAAAGAGAACAGGGGAATGAAGTAGATGCAGATAGAAATCTGCTTTTCACCTCCTTTCACCGCCTTACTTATTCACATGTGCAACATAACCGCCCTGCACCCAGTCGCACGACTGAACCATTCGCATGACTGAATCGTGCGACTGAAGCTCATACGCTTATTATTCATACGACTGAGTCTCAATCGCACGTAAGGAGTGCGACTGAAGTTCAGTCGCATATAAGTCATGCGACTGATCATTTAAACAATCAAACAAACTCAACTTAGTTGATTAATCATAACTATAATATAATTACAAGTCCGGATTTAGAAACCGGATGTTACAAACTATCTGATATAAGAAGCAGGTGAACAGGCAAATGTTTGCCACTCCCCCTTTGCTTCTGGTAGTTCTTGCATTTAGGTCTCCTATGATATTATCTGATGGATGAGACTTATGAACTCTGCTTGTTGAAATAGTATCAACTGGAATGGTTGATTCTAAGTTTGTGAAATCCATTGGAGCAGATGGATTCAGTTGTGCTGTTGAGTCTATGAAGTAGTCAAAGGGTTCATGCTATACAGAGGCATTTTGTTCTTCCGTAGGAGTAACAACAACATCTACGGAGTCATTTTGTTCTTCCGTAGGAGTTACAGCAACATCTACAGATTGAGATTGTTGATCTGCTGACAAGTTTTGTTGCGTCAAAATATCCTCTCCACCCCTAGGAGCATCGTTTGAAGCAACATTTACATCTACAGTTGATGGATGATCATCTGCGGATGTATGTGCTTGAACTGCGGAAGATGGATTTGCTTCTCCGGATGTATCTGCATTCTGCTGACTTGTCGGATTATTTGATTCTTGCTGTAGAAAAGTGGAAGGTTGTGACCTTGGAGGATCAGCTGATAGAGTCACTTCATTTAAACTTGGGGGAACAAATGGATAGCATGTATCAGCAGAACCTGCATTGATTAAATATCCAGTGTTAAATGACTCTGTTAATGCATCTATATCAAATAGCCAAGATGATCCTTTTAGAGTTGTTGTAAACATGGATTCATCAAAAGAAACATTAGGAGTCTCTTCAACAATGTTATGTTCTGGAATGTAAACCCTATATGATTTAGATGTGGATGAATATCCTACAAAGAAACCATCATAGGTTTTTTCAGAAAATTTTCCCAATTGTTTTTTAGTATTTAACACAGATACATGACACCTAAAAGCTCTAAGATATCATATAAAAGGTTTCCTTTTGAATAAGAGCTCATAAGGAGTTTTATTATGTTCTTTGACAATTAAAGTCCTATTTTGAATATTGCATGCTGTATTCACAGCTTCTGCCCAGAATGTGATGGGCAACTGAGAGTCAGCTAGCATTGTCCTTGCTACTTCTATGAGAGTTCTATTTCTTCTTTCTGCAACTCCATTTTGTTGTGGAGTTCTTGGTGCACTGAATTGCCTTGCTATGCCTTTATTCCTGCAAAAAGAATCTAAATCAGCATTAACAAATTCAGTCCCATTATCACTCCTGAAAATTTTAACTTTTAAATCAAGTTAATTCTCAATCTTGATCATAAAGTTCATTAATGTTTCAGATGTTTCACTCTTTTGTTTTAAGAAAAAGACTCAGGTGAATCTAGTGAAATCATCCACTATCACTAAGCAATATTGCCTTTTTCCAATGCTCATCACTTTGGTTGGACCAAAAAGGTCCATGTGAAGCAATTTGAGTGGTGTAGTGTTAGTATTGATTAATTTGAATTTATGAGACACCCTATGTTGTTTTTCTTTATAACATGAAGAACAATGATTTGAACAATGAAACTCTTTCTTTGGTAGGCCAATGACCAAGTCATTTTTCACTAATTTATTCATATTCTTCATGTTGGAATGAACAAGCCTTCTATGCCACAATTGTGATTCATCTTCTGTGGACTTAGATAGCAGGCATGTCTCATGACTTGTGAGTGTTGTGTTGTTCATATCCAAAACATATGTGTTTCCTTTTCTTGATGCTTTAAGAAGGATCCATTCTACTGGAACTGAAAAACCTGGCTTAAGAATGTAACAATTAGTGTTATCAAATAATGTTGTATAGTTTTGATCACAAATTTTAGACACGCTAAGTAAATTGTACTGCAAATTTTCACAGTAATTCACTTTTCCAAATGTGAGCACACCATTCGTTACCATTCCTTCACCAACTATTTTACCTCCCTTCTTATCCCCACCAAATGCCACATATGAGGCATGTTTATGTTTGAAGTCATGGAGAAGAGAACAGTTTCCTGTCATATGTCTGGAACAACCACTGTCAACATACCACTTATTGTCAGCTCTCCAAGATTGTTCCTGCACAAATAATGAAATCAATTAGAATTGACAACCCAAGCCTTAATTATCTTGGGTTTGCCAGAGGTATCTAAAATTGTTACTCCTTCATAAATTAATCTTGAAGTTTCAGTATTAATTTCAGTGCTAATTGATTCATTTTGATTTGATGATAGTGAGGATGATTTTGTTGAAGATGAAGCAGATGTTTGTGTGTCTTCTTTCTTGATTGAGTCTACCTTTATCTTCTCTTTCTTGGGTTGATATTTTGATTTTGAGGTACATCCTGAATTTCTAAAAGTTTCATCATCTTTCAGCTTTGATTGAGTCACAGGAGTCCCTTTTTCAAAGTTATCAAAGAAATCATCTTTCACTTTTGCCTTCTTGAGAGGTTCTTTGGTTGATAGATCTACCTTCTTGTGAGGTGTTCTTGACTGATTGGATACTCTTTTCTTCAAAGGCTTGTCCGCAGCAGATGTTTTCTACTTGACTTTTTGTTTGACTGTGTTAGTCTTTGATCCTTTTTCACTTTCAAAAGATTGAAAGTATGATTCAGATACTTCAGAATGTGACTTCTTAGATCTCTTTGTCTTGTTCCTTTTGTTGAAATAACATTCCTGAGTTGAATGATTATTTTTGTTGCAGATTGCACAATGTTTGTTGAAGTAGCACTCAGAAGTCATGTGATTGTTCATATTGCATATGGAACAGTAACTGCAGAAGTAGCAGTCATCTGTATTGTGGTTTTTCATGTCACACTATTTGCAGTATTTTTCTTGTGAATTTTCCTCTTCCTTAGACTTCTTTTTCTTGTTCAGCTTGTGAGACTTCAACTCCTTTTTCAATGGATCACTTGATTTCTCCTTGCTTTTACTAGTAGAACCATCCACTGAATGTTGATTATCTTTAGCTGATCTTTTCAGATTGAGATCCACCTTTCTCTGTTCATGTTTGTTGACATTTATCTGTGATACTCCATCCGCAGAATTAGTTTTTGTCTTCCGTAGATGTTCTGCGGATGCAGCAGATTTTGTCTTCCGTAGATCTTCAACTGAAAAGTTTTTCTTGTGTTTGCTCGACACTTGTTTCTTTTTACCTTTATCTATATTAGATGAAGGTACTTCCTCATTTAATTCGAATTTTCCTTCCTCCTTTGATGATGTACTTTTGTGAAGGTTCAATTCTTGCAGTCCTTCATTTAACTCAGCAATCCTTTTGCATATTGTATTCAGCATGTTTCTTTGCTTTGGAGGATATTGCAGCTTTGATTCTTCTAGAACTTTTGGTATACCAGTTTCAACATGAACATTCTTACCAATGTTCAGTTGATCATGTTCATCAGAATCATCCAAGTCTTCACATTTATCATAATCAAAATCTGAGACATCGTGTTTTAGAGATTCTGATTCAGAAGACTCGGTTTCACTCACCTCAGTTTCATTGTTAATGTGGATTTGATTTGATTTTGTTTCAAACTTGGTGCTAGGCACAAAATGATTTGACAATGTGTTTGTCATTGTTTGAGGTAGAGTTGTGTAATTATCATTTATTAGTGGTGCAACAGCATTATAACCCAACCCATACCTGTTCTTTGATTCAATATGAGAGTTTAATAGCTTCTCATATTTCTGAGATGATAGTTAAAACTTCTGAAGTTTCACTTCAGTTGATGCATGATCAGCATGGATTTGGTTAAAGAAGTGGTCAGATGCTCAACTTGGGCTTTTAGACTGTAGTTTTCAGAAACAAATTTTTCTAAATCTTTTTGCAAAGAATTAATTTTGATTTGATATAATATATGCTCTCTAACATGTGATTCATTCAAAATCATTGTTTCTTTTACTTTATCAGCCAACTGTTGAGCATGGACTCTATAACGTTCAACTTCCTCAACACATGATGATGAACACAACCTTTCTCTTACCTCTCTGGCCATTAGGGGAACTTTGCTTTCCATGTGAGCAATCAAAGCTTGATTCTCTTCCAAGACTTCCTTTTCATACATACTCCAGTCACATGTTCCATCTTGAAGTATGATCAGCCCTGACTCCTTGGAGTTACATGGTCCTGCTGATTCATGTGTGGCTGGTGGGGATGTATTGGTTAGTTGAGGTTGTCTGTGCAAAGATCTTTAAGAGTTTGATTGTTGGGGAGATTGAGCCTGATTTTGCTGATGCTACTGATGTGGTCTTATCTCCGGAGGTGATTGTTGATTGCATTCTCTAGAAAAATGTCCATATAGATTGCACTTGAAGCATCTTACCTTCGACTTGTCAACACCAATCTTTGATGTTTTGCTTGCTACATCCATGTTCTTGTTTCTCCTGAGATATTGCTTAGCTCTGTAAGCAATCATTGCCATCTGCCATTGTAAATCCATCTCTTCCACTACATCAGGATGTAGTTCTTCCTAGTCTTGCTGGCAGATATTTGCTGAAGTTAGAGAGCTTCCCAGGTATGCTTGAAAACTAGAACTAAAAGCTGCAAATGCTGCTTTTTGTTCTTTAGAATCCAATATCATAGTGATTGGTTCTGACTGATTGTTTTGTTGTGAAGATTTTGCTGATGTTGTAGTTGTATCTCTTTTGTCAGCAGGTCTTCCTTTATCCTTTTGATTTTTACTTTGAGTTGATTTGTTTGAAGGTTTAGAAGCATAGAAATTGACTTCCTCTTCATCATCACTCAAAGCACAAGAGTTATCACTATCATTGTTTGAAATAAATGCACTTCCAGCATTTTTTGTTTCTTTGAAGTGATAAGGTGAGACATGAGTTCTCACACTCTTGTTTCTTGATTGTTCATCCATTTTAAGAGCCTCTACTTTAGCAACCAGTGTGTCTAGACCAGTTGTCTTAAGATCTATGGTGTTCTTGAACATGGACACAGTCTGCTTCCAACTTTCAGATAAAGTATGGAGCATCTTCTTGTTTAGTTCCTCAGTAGTATACTTCAACTCCAAGATATTCATCTCAGTAACAAGTTGCATGAATCTGTGGAGTTGTTGAGGAATTGATTCACCCTCAATATGATGAAAGGTTTCATATTGTGATCTAAGGGTGTCTTTCCTGATGCTTCTAATCTCATTACTCCCTTCACAGAGAGTATGAAGTATCTTCCACAAGGAATTTGCTATTTTGTAATTCTCACACCTGATCAATATCTCTTCAGGCAAAGCCATACTAAGCAAACTGTATGCTTTAATATCAACTTTAACCTTTTTGACATCATCAGGCGACAGATCTTTTGTGCTGATTGGTTGATTCTTGTCATTATAATCTGGCCCAAGAGTGGGTGGAATATAAGGACCTTCAGTGATGAACTCCCACAAGTCAGAATCAGTATAGTTCACATGATTCCTGAACTTGATTTTCCAGGATTCAAAATCAGCTTTTGTTTCTAACTTTGGTTGTTGATATGATCCACCAAAAGTACTCATAATTTTTTTAAAAGTTATGAATTTAACTCTGAATGTTAACGCAGACAAATCTATCAAAGACTCAGATCTAGTATTCAATTGATATGAATATAGATCTAAATCAATCAAACAATGAGATAATGCTTGCTGAATGATAAGTCGCTGAATTAATTGTTTAAAAGACAATTAAACAATTTTAATACTGATAGATCAATTGATCTAGATCAATGAGCACTTGGCTCTAATACCACCTGTGAATCCTAGGATCTCAATTCAGGAATTATCAGTATTAAAACAAAAACAAGTTAATGATCGTGGAATAATCATTAATTGTTGTTTAATTGCGTTAAATGTTAATTGACGAATACAAACACGATGTCACAATAAATACGAACACAATAATTGATTCAAAAGTATTTCATTAATTATTGAGTAATGATTACAAAAGAATAATTATAAATACTATGAACATTGATTTCTTCAATCGAATCGAATGAATGTTGTTGTTGATGTGACGGCGACTAGGGTTGCACAATGATGAGATGGTTGACAGCCGTAATATTGCTCAATTGTGTTCACCAAGATGTGAAACCTAAGACTCATATTTACAGACAATTATGAGTCTGTTAAGGAAACACCGGATCTCTTGGGATTTGTTATTGACTTGTTGACTTGTTGAATTTTGACAATTTCATACAAGTGTAATGCGTCTTCCGTAGGAAACTTGTCTGCCGCAGTTCGTGTTCTTCCGTAGGAACCTTGTCTTCCGTAGGAACCTTGTCTTCTGTAGGAATCTTCAAGTAATCCTTGGGTGGTGTTCATTGGAAGACAAAGGGTGTCTTCCGCAGGAACTCCACGGATCTTTTGATGATTGGTCTTGTAAGAAACATATCTATGGAAGAACATAAATGTTCATCCGTAGATGTTTCTTACACTTAGTCGATTTCAGACTTTCAACCAAGTATAATGTTTGTGCCTGTCATCATACACAAAAAACAACACAGATTATATGGGTTACCCTATATACTCAAAGCATATATAATGATAATCAGTTACAAATATTTATTACAAGTATTGATTAAAGTTCTAAGCCTATACAAAATGATCTAGTCCTATTCTTTCTAGATCTAACATAGGGCATCATCATATATACTTAACATACATCATGCATAACATGCAACATCATCATCATGCCCTACATACCCTCTAAGGCCTCCAAAGGTCATCTTACATGTACCTATGGGAACTTCCACGTCAAAACTTACATCTGCACTTTCCCCCGAAAGTCAGTACTTTAATTATGTTCTTCCTCGAGTACAACAACCCTATTTCGGTGTATGGGCACCCTTCAGTCGCAGGATCTTCATGCGACTGAACATCATGCGATTGAACCTATGCAGATGAACACCAATGCGAATGAACACCCAATCGTGCGAATGGACTCTCAATCGTGCGAATGGACTCTTAATCGTGCGAATGGACATTATGCGAATGGACCTCATGCGAATGAGCACCTATGCGACTGGACTCTCAGTCGCATGACTTCCCATGCGACTGGACCCCCAGTTGTGCGACTGAACCTCAATCGTGCGACTGAACCCCAATCGCCCTCCAGTCGGTCGTATGGCCTCCAGTCGGTCGCCCAGCCCTAACTGATGCAGAATGCAGTCCTCCCGAACCCAATCTGTCATTTTCGACCTCCAAGCTCATCCAAACCCATTCTAACCCCAAATCAACCATCCTAAACCTTAGGAATGCATACTATAACACCATTCAAACACACATAAACCCAAGAACATACTCCAAATGCATCAAACACAATCACACCCAAATAGGTCAAACACACACACATACAAAAACGGTTTACTATGTGTTCCAGCCCTAAATCAGTTTAAAACGAGTAAAATAGGGGTCCTAGAACTCACACAAATGACCACGACGAGAAGAGCTTCGATTTGACTCGCTTCTCAACGGTTTTGCTCACTCGAACCAACCCGAACCAACTTTTCTTCCTCTTTTCTTCCTTTCTCTCTTCTCTTCTCTTGTTTGGCTGAAATGTGTGGGTGTAGGGAGAGGGTAAGAGCCGCCCTCTCCCTTAAATACCCCCACTCACCCGGCTTTCTTTCGTTGACGAGTTTGGTCCCTCGACTTTGGACTTTATTTCTTTTCTTCTTTCGTCGTCTTCAAAATAGATAAATAACCGGGTGTTACATGTACACCCTCTACTCGACGGTAAATGAAGCGTTCAAGGTGACTTAATAGTTGTCTAAAGGACCTAGGTCCGCAAGACTACAAAATGTAATGACATAAGGATTTGTAGAAAGTACATGTAATAAAATCTCAGTAATATTCCGATTAAGATTTAACCATTAGAGCCAGTGTTCTAACTTTGTTTCAGAATCATAAAAATACAGTTGTAAATATCTGGGTGTTTCATCCCCGGAGACTAATTGGTTAATTCTATGATAAATCCCTTTATACGCACGAAAGATATACGCACAATCTCTCATATTGGTAAGTGTATCATCTAACGTGACACCCATCAAGGCGAAAGAAAAATTGGCGTTATAAGCTCGTATGTTCGCCCTAAATATTCTGCCAATTTCATTTTGCATTGTGAAGAGCTTGTACAATTCAACATGGATTTCAATAGGTGCTAATTTGGTTTGGCCATTAATGCAACAAAAGGTAGGGAATTCTTATTTAAATCGTTTTGCTGAACATTTCTGAAATAGATTTTGTTTCTTTAGTCTGAGATACTCTTTAGGTACATGGTCATAAACAAAATTATATGGATCCTCTTCTAAGATCACATCTCGTACGGGTGGTTGGTCGCCAAACGGAATCTGCTTAACATGTATATCATTTGAAATATGTTGGATGTCATCTCTCTGTGCAACATAATATCTTCTATTAGCCTCCCTTCGTCTTTTATGAAAACTACAATAATCACTCTCATTTGTCATTTGTAATGTTTGACCAACACTGGGGTTTAAGGTAGTAAAAGGTATCATTTCACGTGACTGGTAAAGCGTAATTGGTATAAATGGAGCATTTTGAGAGATACTGGTGGTGCAAACTTTTGTTGCTTTATTGTTTAAAAAGTATCATATATTATATTCTTTCCATTTTGCAGGTCGTGCCGTAAATGTAGTTGAGGACGAAACATCATTCTGATCTTTTTCAAAATCAAAATCAAAATCAAAATCAAAATAGGTGGAGTGAGTGGAGGCGTAGAATCAAAATTAAGGACTTTTAATGGGTTCTGCATCTAGGAAGGGACTTTTTGATTGCGTCTTGCAGGGCTTGTTGTGTATGTAGACCGCTTCTGCCCTTTTTAGGAGAATCTTGCTGCTTCTATGATGTATGCTTGTTCATTTTTTTCCTTTTGGTGATATTTTTCTGTATGTTGTATGTTGTGTACTGTATCATTTATCGTATTTTGGATTATATACTGATTCACTAGCGTTATGGCTTTTCATAGTGAGTCGGGGGTCTCTTTGGAAGCGGTCTCTCCACCTATCTAGGTAGAGGAAAGACTTGCCTACACGTACCCCTCCCAGACCCTGCTCTTGAGCGGGATATACTAGGTTTGTTTGTTCGATGAGTGGATCCAGGTGGTCTTCGTAATAGAAGAGACATTTGGCGATACGAGGGTGATTTAAGTGCAACGAAATGCCTTAAGAATATGGTATAATTTTTATAAATAATCATATCATGATCCAAGTATAATTAGACCAGGAGGCAACTTACCAGTATTTGAACATCTTAGATCCAACTCATAATTTTAAGAGGTTATTTTATAACTATATAAAGCAACCAAATATTTTTAGTCAGGGTCTCTCTCTCTCTATCAAGTAACTAAGAGGTTAAACTCATTTTTTATTTTAAAAAATCATTGGATTTTATAACAAAAATCGACGAATACAAGTGACCAAGAGATCAAGACCTAGTGGCTAGTGCCCCCTTTTATCAAATAAGAGTTTTGTGATAAAAAAAAAATTGGGCTATGTTTAATACTTTTATATAAGATAATATGAAAGTAGATAAAGAATATATTCACGTGAAGGATAACAAAGAGCACATAATGGTTCACTTGAAAAGGATTGTCGATTTGTCCCCATATTTTCAACCTCTAATTGCAAAAGAATCAATTCTCTCTCTTTTCGTATATATACTATATAGGGAAGGTTAAAACCACTCTTTCAAAATATATACTATATAGGGAAGGTTAAAACATAACGAGGCATATATGAATTATTAGCATATGAGTTACTCGAGTTTGTCTAGCTTGCTTAAGCTAGGATCAACCTAGTTTAAACAAGCTCAAACACGTGTCTGAGCCAAATACCTAAAACTTAAGCTCGTTTAATATACGAATTGTGACCCAAGCGTTATATATCAAGCTTGAGTAAGATTACTCGAACCTATATGAACTTGTTATTTATTTGAGGTGATAAATTTTTCTTGATGCAATAGATTTTATCTAATATTTAAACATTATCTTACATACTAAATATTATTATTCTATTTAAATTTATATATAGTTACAATAAAAATAACTATATAATATATAGAGAAGCAAAAACAATTTTATATATATATATATATATATATATATATATATATATATATATATATATATATATATATATGCAAATAAAATAAGTAAGTAATTATTAATTATAAACGGGTCTATCGGTTGAGCTAAACCTGAGCTTGCAAATTTTCTCACAAACTATACTCAAGCTTAGCTGAGCAAAAATTGGCTACGCTCGACTAGTTTACACCTTTGAACATAATAAGTATTGTGTAGATAATTATGAGAATCAAATGTGCACATGTATATTTCATTTTATAGTGATACAAAAGATGATTAGTAACCATGTAACGACTTCTTTTTCTCCTAACGTGACATCATTATCCATTACTGGACTAATGAACCTACGGGCTACGACCTCATGATGACGAGCATCATTCATGCACTTGTATACCGCTAGATCAAAGGCCCTATGGTGTGTGTTCCTGTATGTATGTGTATAGCTGGTTATTTATAGTAATAAATCAAAATATTTTGAAGCCACATGATATTTTTCTAGGTAGTTCATCTAATCCCCACCTAAGCTTCGTCCACATGTGGTCGCAAGAATGAAACTTATATATGCTAAATCCATATTTACTAAAAAACATTTATAATTAATTGTTGAATTCTTAGTTTTTGGAAATATAATTGATGTGGAAACGGTTGTAAACATTTTTTAATTTAACAATTAAATTCTATAATCATATAATATTAGAATCAAGATTCGTTGACACACTATGTGTTCATGTGATACATTTTTAATCAATTTTTTAAAAAAAATAAAATTTCTTTTATTCATTGATCTACTTATTAAAATTGCATTTCACTCTAATTCATTCACTACAAGAAATGTCACCATTAGAGGCGACAGATTTAGCGGCGACAGTCACCAATAGCGGCGACAGTTATTAGCGGCGACATTAATAGCGGCGACTGTCGCCGCTAATGGTCAACGATCCGTCTGACTTCGCTAAACTTAGATCTGGCCGTTGAAACTCTGCTAGATCTGACGGCTGCCATTTAATCGTACGTTCCACCTTTAGCGGCGACACCTTTAGCGGCGACGTGTCGCCGCTAAAGGGTGCAGATCTTCTAAAACCGGGAATCTCCCCTTTTTCCCCTCTTTCCCTCCACACCGCATCTCCATTCCCGCTATTGAAGCTCCGGCGACCATTCATCATCTTCGTTCATTTTCCTCATCTTCCTCATCTTCGGGTCATCATCTTCCTCAACATCCGTTCATCATCTTCCTCAACATCCGGTCAACATCTTCCTCCGTTTAGCACTCTCAAAGTCCGCCCATCACCACCCCTCAACGTCATCCTCAAATACCGTCGCCACCGTCGCCACTGTTGCTGTGGATCTCGACCACCGTCGCCGCTAATACATTTAGTTTTCAACACAAACTAGAAGGTAATTTTTTTGGTTTAAACCTAAATTTATGTTTGTTTATGCTAATGTATGGTTCAAATATGTTTAGATTTGTATATTTAGTAGGTTGAACATAATTTTTAGTAGGATTTGTGTAATTTTTAGACATGATATCTTGTTGTAGTTGAAAACTTTATTCTTATTTTAATTTTGATGTTTTATATCTTCTATATTTTACAGACATGATATCTTTTTGGATTGTTTTGATACATCTCATGGCTGATGTAATGAGCCATGGAGGTGATGGCGCGGGGGATCCACCGATTCCTCCTTTTGGTGGGCCCGGAAATCATCAGTTGGATGGTAAGTATTATATTTTCATGTTTATTTATTTATTATTAATATATATTGTAAGTATTGCTTTTTAATATAAATGCAAGCTCGCCTTCCCAGAAAAGAAGAGGGAAGGCCAAAAATAAAAAGTTACAGCATGAGTTAGAAAAAAAAGGAGGACCTTTATCTCTTCCTTTTGATAGAGCTGCTACATATAGCCCAGTCGGTGAACTTAACGATATGTTTGTTCGTGAGGTTGGGATATACATGGAGGTCAATTATCCCTTTAATGTTCGTTCGTGGACTGATCTTTCTGATGCTCAGAAGAATGCGTTGGATGAGCATATGGCGGTAACTTTTATATGTTTTATGTTTATTGTTCGGTATTTATTTAACTAACTTCATTTTGTTTTAACTTAAATGTAGCGACGCTTTGATTTTGATGAGATTTTGCGAGATCGTGAACGCACTCAGATTGAGGGTGGCATTCGTTCTGTATATCTCAAACGATTCAGAGATCGAAAAAACGTTGCCAAAAGACACTTTGATCGTGTTGGAGGATATGAAGATGTGGAACAAGCAAGGCTCAACCCTCCAAAGGAAATGAATCATGAAAATTGGAGCAAAACAATTGATTTTTTCTTAAGTGACGGACACAGAAAAGCCTCATCATCAAACAAAGCAAACCGGCAACAACAACAATACACTAATCGTGGTGGGACTGCCTCGTATAGTAGTTATTGTTACAAGAAGGTAATGATTTAATTATTTGTATGTGTATTGTAGATAAGTGTTTATTTAATATATGATATGCTTTTAAATGTTAATCGGAATAAGAGCAGACTTGAGGCATTTCAGAATGCTCATACCAGTAAAGATGGGAGCTTTGATACAGAGATTGCTGAGCAACAATACGTAAGTTTTATATAAAGTAGAGTTTTGAAATATTAAAGATGAAGCCTTTGTGTATATATATATATATATATTAAATGACTTTTTGTTAATTAATATAGAATCAGCTCAAAGGACGGTTTGATGAGCTAAGTCAATCCCAAAACGAAGGAAATAGTTCATCACTGAACGAGGTTGAAGTTTTTGAGTCGGTGTTGGGAGAACGCCGCGGGCATATTAGAGGGATTGGGCGTAAACCGTCTTCATCTGCAGGGTCGACTTCGTTTGTTCCTGATCAGGAACAAACACCTCAGACATTATCAGAGGTATTAAAGTTTTATACGTTTTATCTTGAAGTTGTTAAATGTATCATTGTTGGTTTATCTAAAACGGGTCAAAATGGGTAAATTTAAGTTGAATTATGTACATTATGGTTGAAATGGGTCAAAATGATACAAACACACTTGATATAGTTAAAACGGGTCAAAATGGGTAAATTTAAGTTGAAATATGTACATTATGGTTGAAATGGGTCAAAATGATACAAACACACTTGATATAGTTAAAACGGGTCAAAATGGGTAAATTTAAGTTGAATTATGTACATTATGGTTGAAATGGGTCAAAATGATACAAACACACTTGATATAGTTAAAACGGGTCAAAATGGGTAAATTTAAGTTGAATTATGTATATTATGGTTGAAATGGGTCAAAATGATACAAACACACTTGATATAGTTAAAACGGGTCAAAATGTGTAAATTTAAGTTGAATTATGTACATTATGGTTGAAATGGGTCAAAATGATACAAACACACTTGATATAGTTAAAACGGGTCAAAATGGGTAAATTTAAGTTGAATTATGTACATTATGGTTGAAATGGGTCAAAATGATACAAACACACTTGATATAGTTAAAACGGGTCAAAATGGGTAAATTTAAGTTGAATTATGTACATTATGGTTGAAATGGGTCAAAATGATACAAACACACTTGATATAGTTAAAACGGGTCAAAATGTGTAAATTTAAGTTGAATTATGTACATTATGGTTGAAATGGGTCAAAATGATACAAACACACTTGATATAGTTAAAACGGGTCAAAATGGGTAAATTTAAGTTGAATTATGTACATTATGGTTGAAATGGGTCAAAATGATACAAATACACTTGATATAGTTAAAACGGGTCAAAATGGGTAAATTTAAGTTGAATTATGTACATTATGATTGAAATGGGTCAAAATGATACAAACACACCTGATATAGTTAAAACCCTATTAATTTGACTTAAAATGGGTTAAAATGGGTAAATTTAAGTTGAATTATGTACATTATGGTTGAAATGGGTCAAAATGATACAAACACACTTGATATAGTTAAAACGGGTCAAAATGGGTAAATTTAAGTTGAATTATGTACATTTGGTTGAAATGGGTCAAAATGATACAAAGACACTTGATATAGTTAAAACGGGTCAAAATGGGTAAATTTAAGTTGAATTATGTACATTATGGTTGAAATGGGTCAAAATGATACAAACACACCTGATATAGTTAAAACCCTATTAATTTGACTTAAAACGGGTCAAAATGGGTAAATTTAAGTTGAATTATGTACATTATGGTTGAAATTGGTCAAAATGATACAAACACACTTGATATAGTTAAAACCCTATTAATTTGAGTTAAAACGGGTCAAAATGGTAAATTTAAGTTAAATTCTGTACATTATGGTTGAAATGGGTGATACAAACACACTTCAAGGTGTTGGTGTATCATTATATACTTAAAGTTATACTAAGAAGCAAGTACCACAACTTATAATGTATGTTTTGTTTTGTAGGCACAAATCGCAAGTTTGTTTCAAAATGCAAACTTTATGTCATAAATGACGCAACTTATTGCCTCCCAAAAAGGTACACAACAAGTTGATGAAGATGATGATTCGGACGAGGACAATGAATAGGATAGCGGTTGGTTAAGTAGTTTAAGTTTGTTTTGTCGGGCGTACGTACTAAACAATTTGTATGTTTATGTTATTTGTGTTCTTAAACTCGTATTGTACTTCTTAATACTTATGTTATTTGTGGTGTTGAGAAATCTGGAAATTTGGTTTTATTTACAGGTTTTTTCGGTTTATAAAAATGGAAATTAAAAAAATAAAAAGAAAATTAAAATGAAAAAGTGACTATTAGCGGCGACATGTGTCGCCGCTAAAAGCCCTTCCCGGAATTTTTTATTTGAATTTATAGCGGCGATATTGTCGCCGCAAATGATTGAATTAGCGGCGACATCTTTAGCGGCGACTCTTTAGCGGTGATATTTTCCACATTAGCGACGAATCATTAACGGCGACTTATTAGCGGCGACATGTCGCCGCTAATACTAATAGCGGCGACAAAGGTCATCAATAGCGGCGACAAATGTCGCCGCTAATAAGCTTATTCCTTGTAGTGATTCTATATCATCATTAACAAGACGTTCTAAATTTATTATAAAATGTTATGTTATATGTGAATATATAATTCTCCATTCTATTATAATTATATATATAGTATAAAAGAGGTTAAAGTCATGTACTATATACAAATAAATATATAATATATATTCTTATGAATAATAATTATTATTTTTTATATTATTATTTATAACTTAAATATTTTTGTTATATAATAATTTCATTGATTCAATAATAAGCTTACCTATAAATTATATTAGATTATACATATATAATATATATTATATAGTTTTTTTATTTTCATAGTATGACACACGGGTATCTAATATAGTTTTAAATATGATAAATATCCAAACGGCATGAGAAGCAACCCGGAGATGCCATGTGTCTTTGTATTGCAAAGTAAACTTGTTTAGTTTTTTTTAAAGAACAAATCTAGGTAAAAGTCTGACACTTTGTTATATGCATTCTAGTTAAAGACGATCTATAATTTTTAAAAATACCATACTCGAATTAAAGATAAATATTACTTGTTTTTATGGTATAACTTTTTAAAATAAGAATAACATATATAAGAATTATTAATATTCTTTGATATAATGAGAAAGCTTGATAAAATTCAACCATGATAGGCTTCCATTTTTGCCCCTCTATCCCTCAAATCATTCTTTTTGAGTCTACATGGCGCCCCATGATCCTCACCTTTGATATCCCTTAATCAATTATCTAAAGTTCTCAAGCTCTTATGATTTTGATACTTTAAACACACAAGGACACACATATTTTTTTAGGATTAAATAAAAAAAAAGAAAATTAAGTGCTAAGCTTAGAAAGTGATATGGTTCACCCATATAACTTTTTTAATGGTCGGGGTGGTGACAAAATTATAAGTAATAGAAAGTTACAATTCGCTAAAGCCTAAAAGAGTTATAAAAAAAAAAAAAAAAAAAAACAAAAAAAGAATTGATTTAATGCTGACCTTCTTGTTTAAAATTTAGCTCCACCATATATGTAAAATTCAAATGGCTTTTTATATACTCTTCATAAATATTACCATATTATCGATAACTTCTTCATCTTTACTTTTAAGTATAATATTATTTTTAAAATTGATCATATTTTAGAGTGTTGATGCATTACGATAACGAAGGTATGTCTAAATTAATTATAATAGTGTGTCTAATTGTTTGATTACAACAGTACTACATCTAATGAAATGGCAAACGGTACATCTAACATTACAACAAGATGTTTAATATGTTTAAACTTGACCAATACATGAACCACATGATTATAATGATGCAATTAAGGATCCGCTTTTAATTTAAGAGACACATGTAAGTTTTTCCTAAAATAATCGTGTCATGTTCATGATCCTCTGAATATTTAACACACATTCTTTACGTTGTACATAAACCAGACAATGCTAGAGGAGGGGGAAGAGGTCTATGACCTTAGAGGAATATTTTGTGTGCATGAAATCTAATGGACATTATATTCTTAAAAAAAATAAATTTAAGTAACGTTTATCAACAAATAAACTGCATTTTTTTAAAATTTAATTCATGTAATGGTCATTTATTCTTTGTTGCGTGTACATTAAAAGATTGTTATATTATCTATCATGTACTTAAAATATTGTAAATAGAGAAAAACGAACAACAGATTGAAGGATTAATACTAAAAATCCATTTTCCTACTATAATAAAATGGTAAATGGGAGCGTCACGTATCAGCCCCACATTCATTTTATCAAATTTTTTTCGTTTTTCTCTCATATTAAATAACTACATTAATTATTAATAATGTTATTTAATTTTATATTATAATTAGTTTTTATAATAAGTTAAGAAAAAAATCTTTTATTAATGTTATTTCTATAGAAATATTTTTTATAAAAAGAATTTTTTTTCTAAAAAATCAAACTACTTTTACGTAATATTTTAAAATTGGTTTTTTTAAAGTAAATTTTTCATAAAATAAAATTAATTAAAATAGGGAGTTATAGTAAGGACAATTTAAAAAATTAAAATTTTTAAAGCGATATTTTGAAACAAAATATTTAATTTATCTTTGAGAAAAACAAAAAAAATTAAAAAGTTCATATTATTATTGTATTACTTATAGTTATTACTTGCACGTAATTCCAATGATATCATGTTAGTATATCGTTTTATAAATAATAGTTTTTATTTCATTTAATATTTTATATGTTTAACACGTGTAATACACGTGTTTACTAAAGCTAGTAATACAATATTCTTAGTTTACAAGAACATATCTTCTAAAATTGAAACCATTATAATTGTTAAAGATGCAAATTAATACTTTTGAATTATTTAAGAAAAATTATTAACTTGTTACCTCTTATGTCAGTAAATAAGAAAAATTGACAATCTTAAGCATACTAAAATGTTGTCTGAATGTTTTAAATTCTAGAAGCAAATTTTTGATAAGTTAGTTTGCTACTTCACAAAAAGACTGTGACTTTCACATGCAAAATCATGTTGTCGTTCATTTAATATGTTTTTGTATTAAGAAATCAAGAAATTTTATATACCAAAACTGAGAGAAGGATGTTTTAATATATAAAATAAGAAAACGCATAGGTGTTTATAAGGTTAGACTGAATAAAAATGTTTTATCCTTTTAATTAATTAAATAGCTATAATATCAAACAAATTCAAAATCTATGAGACATTACAAAAGGACAATCTTATTTTCAACTAGGTATGTCAATGAAACCCAAATTGGATGGGAATGTTTCAAAACTTGAAACAAATGGGACATGTATAATGTCATATAATCAAGTATGAGATCATGTAACCAGCTCCCTTAGTGGAGTTGGTAAAGGCAATGACGTTTTCAACTTCACTTCGTGAGTTCGAAACCGAGCCAACTCGGGTTTTAGTCCCGGAGTGCGTTACACTAGCGGGTTTCGGCTCGTGTAGCGGCGCAACTATTGTCAAGTGGCAGTAGGCTCCATAGTTTCCCGAGGAACGCCAGCCCCATTCCTCTGAACCCGCGGGCCCGGTTCAGACAACGTAGTGGTCAGGTATGAGGGGTGATGGGTCTCCGACTTGTCGGAGATGCGACTGTCACTCAAAAATGAAAGTCGTCGTTAAAAAAAAGTATGAGATCATATATGAGATTACTTTTTATTTTTTGTGGGTTTGACGGGCATGTGATTTCGTGACATACTTGTTCCCGACTCAGTTACCCAATTATATACACAGTATAATGTGTTTAATATTTATTTTAAGTATTTTACTTTTAATCTATTTTTAATAATATTTTAAATCTTTTAGATTTTTTATGTGCTTCCTTTTTTTTGACATAATTTGTCAAAACTTATTTGATTTATATATTATGAAATTTACATACACTATAGTTATTAAGACATTTTATGGCTAAATATGGTAACTGTAATTGATTTATAGTTACCGAATAGATACCCGATAGCTATTGGGGCTTGTATACCCTAAGAGTATTTTAACGAGTTAACGGGTATACATGATACTTGACGAGTACTCGATAGATACACCAACAGGTCGTTAGCCGGTTGTGGGAGAAGCTTTAAAATTTATCAAGTAGGGCAAATCTTCCTTGTAAAGTTGGATGGTTCTTATAAGACTATACTACAAATATCAAAATCAAAATCAAAAGTAGTTATAAATAACGATATGACGTTGGAAAAAGTTATTAAAAAGGTTATGACGTTGAATTAATTAAAAAGGTTATTATAAAGGTTATGAAGTCGAACCCTCGAATACCATCGTCCGACACTTAAATCAGTTGAATAAACATAATGATGGGGTATCACCTAAGAAAGACAAGAAAAGGGTTATTTTTGCCAAAAAAACTCGTGAAGGATTAAACACATGTCAAAGGCCGCGACCACGAACACCCCCATACGCAGCCGCGGTTTGGCAAGCATCGCGATTCACAGCCGCGGTCCGCGGCTAAGCATGCGACCGATCCAGGCATGCGGCCGCGGCTAAGCAAGCTAGGCCGAAGCCCAGCCGCGGTTCACCTCTTCCATGCCTCACGGCCGCGGCTCAGCAAGATAAGCCAAAGCCAGCCGCGGTTCAGCCAATGAAGCACCACTCGGACTTGTTGCAACACACGAAAAAAGAATTGCGCAAGCACCAACAAGCCCAGCCGCGGCTGGGGGAGAAATCCGGAGCAAGAGCCCAGCCGCGGTTCAGTTGACGGAGCGCCACCCGTATCCATTGCAACATACGAAAAAAGCAACATTTCAAGCCCTCGTAGAGAACTCCAAGCCGTGACACAATGGGATGTTAGCAAGCTACACAGCCGCGACCCAAACACTTAAGGATTAAAGAAGAAATGGATACTTCAATAATCGAGGAATCCTCCAGGGAGTCAACGTCAAGGAACAAAAGAATTCGTAAAGTACGAAGGGAAGAGTATTGGCTGCTGCAGGAATGCAATCAGAAGCAGAAAAAGACAAAGAGTAGAAGACAAATTGTAACACCCCAACCCGGGTAGGGCTGACGTGTCACACAAACAGTAAATCAGAGTTTCATAACGATAAGATTAAAGTACTAAGGAACACACAAATCCTTACATAGGTCCACATAATTTAAATAAAGTCTTAAAATCAAAGTACTTATTAAATCTTATTAATCCAAATGTTCTCATCCTAACTTCTTGAGTTAACACTCTTCACTCGTTCCCCTGAGCCCCTTGAGTACCTGCTATAACAATAAGAGAAAACAACAAAGAAAATACGGCTGAGCCAAAGAATGCTCAGTAACGGAAATAAACGATAGCAATACAATGATCGATAATGATAACAATGAGATGATCAAGTTGAAAATCAAATGATAATGATCATCTAAAAGGAATACCCATATGAGCCAATAACAATAACAATTAACAATGTGTACATTAGCTGCAGTTCTAATGCACCAATATGTGAGATAGGAATGTGGGCACACACACCTAACCATCTCACCAATAAACAATAACAATGATATCCTAGGATCGATCCATACGCCTCCTTTAACAATAATCAATATGTGTCACAACTTAGCACATAATAATAATGTAGAGACGCTGTGGTCTAATCGCTCTGCCACAGATAGAGCACGTCACTTGTGCCACAATGACGCCCTATGTCCCCATAGGTGGATGTGCTCGGGTATGGAGGTCAATGATACAATCAATCAAGCCAATATAACACAATAAGTTACACTAGTGCTCATAACACTTAATCAAGGCCACTAGCTATAATCAATCATTTAGGAAGCATGTGACAATGAGTACAAAGCAAATAAAGGCTATCACACGCAAACAATATCAATTATACAATAAACACTCATAACAATAATCTGATGGATTTAATCACCAACAAGTCAAGTTAAGAATTCAAAATACCGATCAAGAACGAGAGGTATTCATGCTACGAGAGGGAAAGGTCGGAATCCGTACCTTATACACGAATGACAATATTCAGAAACAAAGTTTAGGCTCGGTTAACGCCGTGAGAACCTACGATAACATAACGCAAATTATAGTTTGAAAAATTCCAGTTCTGCCTCTGTCTTTTCGCACTCGTTAAAAATACTAAACGATGTCTAAAAATTCTGAAAATCTCCAGTTTACTAGATTAGTGAGTTCTGAACAACTTTCATTTAGAAAAGTTTCTGATTTGGATTACCGAAATATGAGAAAAACGTGGATCTTTACAGCTGCGCAGAACTGCTAGCTGTTACGAAAACGACTATTTAGAGGTCCAAACGAATGAGTTTTTCGATGTTTTATATACCAACAGATTCGTCTTTCGACGAACTTCGTCATGGACATAAAGTTTAACTGATTTGGATCTGTTATGATAAAGTTATGGCTTCCGTAAGTTGGCTGTAAAATACGGAACTAAATCAACTATTTAAAAGCTTATTTTTAAACAAAATGAACTATTTATAATGTTTGTTAATATTATAAATATAAATTGTTAAGGTTTTTAACAAATTAATTTACAGTAGATTAATTGGGTACTTTCATATAATGAGTTTTATGTTCAATCATATTTTTACCATTTATTTAAAAGGAATCCATGAAAAGAATTAAACTAAATGCCTTTGTTACATTGTTTTATAAAGGTTTAACTCTAAAGAAAATTACAGAAAATGAGGTTGATGATTTTAAAAATACAGAGTTTATAAAAGGATTTTTATAATTTTTGGTAATTTTTACATAATTTTTAAAGGTTAAAAAGGGCTTAAAAAAATAGAAGAGCGTGCCCGGGTTCGAACCCGGGACCTCTTGGATTGAAATCAGACAGGGAACCAGTGAACCAAAGGCCTCGGCCGCGAATATATTGGGTTCCAAATTGTTTTAAACACAAGTTCATTCAAACCCCAATTTCCCATTCGAGCCCTAGGTTCGAATCCGAACCAATTGAGGTCCAATTCGATCGTTAATGCATCTGAAATCATGGGTCTTTTGTTCCCCATGAAGAATCGAGTGTGTGTGTATGTGTAATTACCCTTATGATGATGAAATGAAGCTGAACTGGTTGAAGAACAGGTCGCGGTCACGGTGATGATCGAATCATGCCCAAACGATGATTGTAATCAAATTAAACTTGAAGGAAGCTTTGAATGATGATTACAAACAAAAGCCCGTTATCAATTTCGATTAAAACTGACTGGAGATGGGATTTCAAAGGTGATGCAGGTCGCGAACCGTGAGGATGTTTAATGGTGGTTTTCAAATGCGTTTTTCATGCAATTCGATTCAGTGGGTGATTATAAACAACTTAAAGCTTGTTAATGCGTGAATGATTCGAGTATTAAAATCCCGAAGTGCCCAATTTTAGGTGTTGGTCGGCCGATGGTGGTCGACGGGTAATGGGGGGTGGGGTTGGGTAGTTTCGAAGAATTACAGATTAGTCCCTGTGGTTTACTATTTCTTTCAACATTTACTCAAAACTTACATTTTTAAGTTTTAAAAATGGCACAACTGCCCCCTGAACGTTTATTTCTATTATTATTATTATCATTATTGTTATTATTATTATTATTATCTTTATTATTATTTTTATTATTGTTATTATTTTATTACGGGTATTATAATTCTACCCCCCTTAAAACAATTTCGTCCTCGAAATTCTAAATAATGTAGCATGAATCCTTCTGAAAATACAATACGGTGAAAATAATACTTCTTTAAACACACACCACTTACGATAGAGTAATCACTAACAGTTAGGCTTAGAAAACATACACTTAGTTGTCGAATAAGTATGGATACTGTGAACGAATCATTTCTTCTGTCTCCCATGTCGCCTCGCGTTCAGAATGATTTTTCCATAAAACTTTAACAAACGGTATAGACTTGCGTCTCATAACTCGTTCTTGACGATCAATAATAGCTTCAGGTTCTTCTTCATAAGAAAGATCTTCTTGAATCGCGTGAAGAGGGTAACTAATAACGTGCAACGGATGATAGTTGTATCCCCTCAACAAAGAGACATGAAAAACATTATGAACATGAGAGAGTTGCGGTGGCAATGCTAAACGATACGAGACTTCTCCAACCCTTTCAAGAATCTCAAACGGACCGATAAAACGTGGACTTAACTTTCCTTTAATTCCAAATCGACGTATGCCACGACAAGGTGACACTTTGAGAAACACATGATCTCCGACTCTAAATTCCAACGCTCGTCGGTGTTGATCGGCGTAACTCTTTTGTCTAGTTTGGGCTTCTTTCAACTTTTCTCTGGCAATGGCAACTTTGTCATTAGTAATTCTAACCAATTCTGGTCCTTCGATTATCTTTTCTCCAACCTCATTCCAACATATCGGTGCTCTACATTTTCGACCATATAGAAGTTCAAACGGGGCCATATTTATACTAGCTTGCCAACTATTATTATACGCGAACTCAACTAAGCATAAATACTCATCCCAATTGCCCGTCCATTCGAGTGCGCATGCTCTAAGCATATCCTCCAAGGTCTGAATGGTGCGTTCAGATTGTCCGTCAGTCTGCGGATGGAAGGCGGTACTAAATCTTAACTTGGTTCCCCAAGCATTTTGGAAACCCTTCCAAAAGCGTGACGTGAAACGCGGATCTCTATCACATACAATCGATGATGGCGTGCCATGAAGTCGAATAATATCTTGCAGAAATACCTCTGATAATTTGCTAACTGAGTAACCCTGTTGGATGGGCAAGAAATGAGCCGACTTTGTGAGTCTATCAACTACGACCCAAATGGCGTCGTTCTTCTTGAATGTTTTTGGTAGGCCTGTAACAAAGTCCATGGAAATATCATCCCATTTCCACACAGGAATATCTAATGGTTGCAGTAATCCACTAGCTCTTTGATGCTCAATCTTTACTTGCTGACAAGTTAAACAATGACTCACATATTTAGCTACATCTTCTTTCATACCACTCCACCAAAAGTTTTGCCTTAAATCTCTATACATCTTAGTGGCTCCCGGGTGAATAGAGAATGGTGAACTGTGTGCCTCTGCTAATAAGGAGTCACGAAGGGTTGAATCATTTGGCACACATAATCTATTTCCACACCAGATAACTCCTTGTTCATCAACTCGAAACTCAGATTGTTTCCCTATCTTCAAATTTTGTAATATCGCCCAAAGTTCTCCATCTTGATTCTGAGCTTCCTTGATCCGTGTAATAAGATCAGATTCTATCCTCATCTTGGCTAGATAACCGTTAGACTCACCAAGCTGTAACCCAACTTCCATTCTATCCAGATCTGAGATAATCTGTGGTTGGATTTGAAGACATGCTACTCCACCTGCACTCTTTCGACTGAGAGCATCTGCCACGACATTCGCCTTGCCCGGATGATACTGGATGTTGGCATCGTAATCCTTGAGTAGTTCTAACCATCTCCTCTGCCTCATATTGAGTTCTTTTTGAGTGAAAATATACTTAAGGCTCTTATGATCAGTAAAGATGTCACATGTCTCTCCATACAAATAATGTCTCCAAATCTTTAATGCAAACACTACAGCTGCAAGCTCTAAGTCATGTGTTGGGTAGTTTACTTCGTACGGTTTAAGCTGTCGGGAAGCATAGGCAATAACTTTACCGTGCTGCATAAGAACACAACCAAGTCCTTTCTTCGATGCATCACTATAAATTTGGTACCCACCAGATCCCGAAGGTAACGTAAGAATAGGGGCAGATACCAGTCTTTTCTTCAGTTCCTCAAAACTCTTTTCTCTATCCTCGTTCCACGTAAATTTTACACCCTTTCTCATAAGTTGAGTTAGAGGTAATGCGACACGAGAGAAACCTTCCACAAAACGTCGGTAATAGCCCGCTAAACCAAGAAAACTACGAACTTCAGTGACGGATGTCGGTCGAGGCCATTTAGTAATAGCTTCCACCTTTGCTGGATCCATAGTGATACCTTTAGCTGATACAACATGGCCTAAAAATGCCACTTGTTCAAGCCAAAAGTCACACTTAGAAAATTTAGCATATAACTTCTTTTGGCGTAAGGTCTCCAAAATTGTGCGAAGGTGGTCTTCATGCTCCTCTCTACTTTTAGAGAATACCAAGATGTCATCGATAAAAACAATTACAAAGCGGTCCAAATACTCATGGAACACTCTGTTCATGAGGTCCATAAAGACAGCTGGAGCATTAGTCAAGCCAAAAGGCATAACTAGGAACTCATAGTGACCGTAACGGGTGCGGAATGCTGTCTTAGGAACATCTTGATCTCGGATCCTCAATTGATGGTATCCTGATCTAAGGTCGATCTTAGAGAAGAACTTTGCCCCTTGTAGTTGATCGAAGAGATCGTCAATACGCGGTAACGGATAGCGGTTCCGGATAGTAATCTTATTAAGCTCTCGGTAGTCGATGCATAGACGCATACTACCATCTTTCTTCTTCACAAATAATACCGGTGCTCCCCATGGTAAAACACTTGGTCTAATGAATCCAAGTTGTAATAGCTCCTGCAGTTGTTCTTTCAATTCCTTTAACTCTACTGGAGCCATCCGATAAGGTGCCTTAGAAATAGGTTCCGCCCCGGGGATTAAATCAATAGTAAACTCGACTTCACGCTCAGGTGGTAACCCTGGAAGTTCTTCAGGAAAGACATCAGAGAATTCCTGAACAATAGGAAAGTCTTCAATACGAGGAGTATCCACTGATGTATCTTTTATAGAAGCTAAGAATCCCTCACATCCACGAGATATAAGCTTTTGGGCTTTCAGAGCAGAGATAATTTTGAGAGGCTTCCGAGGTAGGCTCCCTTGGTAAACTAAGTCAGGATTCATAGGATCACCAAATAGCACACGACGAGTTTGACATTCTATGGTAACATGGTGTCGTGTTAACCAATCCATGCCAAGAATAATATCGAAATCACCCATGTGCATAGGAAATAGGTCAGCCTCTCTAATGATTGATTCGATCTGAATAGGACAGTTTTGGTATACTTGTGAAATAACAATCGATTCTCCAACAGGAGTAGAAATCACTAATGCAGGCTCTAGAGCGGTAGGCATGATCGTAAGGTGCTTTGTGAATAAATGAGATACTATCGAGTGGGTGGAGCCAGTATCAAACAATACAGAAATATCATAGTCACCATAACGAAGTATACCACAAATCGTACCTATATATTGATAACTAATGAGATACTAATGACGGTAAAACTAGAATCAATGGAAGTAGATTATGATTATTAGAATGAATTTGTACGGGAAAATGTACCTGGAGCATTAGCAGCTTCCCCTGCAGTTAGTGCGAATACTCGACCTCCAGTAGTGGGTGGCACATTGGCTCCCTTAGCATCATTCTCTGGTCGGTTCCTCGCCTTTGGGCATTGACTAACCCTATGCCCCATATCTCCACAACCAAGACAAGCTCCTGTAAGTCGACGACAAGTTCCGGAATGATGCTTTCCACAATGAGTACACATCGGATGTTTGGAAGGATTGCCTTTTTGATTCACCGGTTGAGCTGCAATTGGTTGTTGATAGGATATCATTTGACCTTGACTTCGAGTCTTACCATGCCATGGCTTAGTGTTCTTCCCCGATCCTTGATTTTTCTGACGATCATTTCCATTTCGGTCAGATCCTTGAGATGACTCACCGCCAGCCTGAATACGAGTCCCATCTCTACTGCGCTTCTTATTATTCTAAAATTTTAACAAAAATTCTTTTCTCTCCAGGTCCACCCTTTTTGCAGCCCTAACTGCTTCCTCAACATTGTTAAAAGTGGAGTGAATAATAGCCTTACGAATCCGATCACATACTGCCCATTGATACTTTTCAGCTCGTTCCTCAGGTGGTCCAGCAGAAGAACCTAGGAATCCCAACAGTCGATAAAACCGGTCTGTAAAATCAGTGAGTGATTCATCGTTTCGTTGACGGATGTTATCATACTCCCGCCTGTATGCTGCTTTATCCACATTTGTAAAATACTTGTCGAAGAATATGGAACGAAAATCATTCCAAGATAGAGTCTCCATGAACTGTTCGCCTCCTCTTTCAGCTACCACATTCTCCCACCATACTTGAGCATCTTCCTCCAGCTTATAAGCAGCTAAACCCGCCCTGTACTGCTGATCAACTCTAAGCACGGTAAAAATTTTCTCAATGTGAGCGATCCAGTCTTTGGCCACTGCAGGTGTAGCCGCCTTAGTGAATGATCGTGGTTTTTGCTTTTGAAATCGTGCTAGCCAAACGTCTGCACCAGTTGGGTTTGGATTCGGGTTTGGATTTGGGTTTGGATTCGGATCCGGATTTGGGTTTGGATTTGGATTCGGATTCGGATTTGGGTTTGGATTTGGATTCGGATTTCGTACCGCATCAATCAAAGTTGGTAGTATAGCAGTAAGTGCTTGGGTCATAGCACCAACAAGGTTTGGATCAGGTCCATTCGACCCGCTAGAATTTCGTGAATTACGGCTGGGAGGCATCTAAAATGAAAACATTTCACATTAATCAGAATAACGTGAATTAGAAAATAGCCCTATAATATATAGAGAACCTAACCCAATGTCTACCCAATCCTCACATGTCTTAATTATTTAGTTTAAGTTTTCTACAGGAAGGAGCCTAAGCTCTGATACCATAACTGTAACACCCCAACCCGGGTAGGGCTGACGTGTCACACAAACAGTAAATCAGAGTTTCATAACGATAAGATTAAAGTACTAAGGAACACACAAATCCTTACATAGGTCCACATAATTTAAATAAAGTCTTAAAATCAAAGTACTTATTAAATCTTATTAATCCAAATGTTCTCATCCTAACTTCTTGAGTTAACACTCTTCACTCGTTTCACTGAGCCCCTTGAGTACCTGCTATAACAATAAGAGAAAACAACAAAAGAAAATACGGCTGAGCCAAAGAATGCTCAGTAACGGAAATAAACGATAGCAATACAATGATCGATAATGATAACAATGAGATGATCAAGTTGAAAATCAAATGATAATGATCATCTAAAAGGAATACCCATATGAGCCAATAACAATAACAATTAACAATGTGTACATTAGCTGCAGTTCTAATGCACCAATATGTGAGATAGGAATGTGGGCACACACACCTAACCATCTCACCAATAAACAATAACAATGATATCCTAGGATCGATCCATACGCCTCCTTTAACAATAATCAATATGTGTCACAACTTAGCACATAATAATAATGTAGAGACGCTGTGGTCTAATCGCTCTGCCACAGATAGAGCACGTCACTTGTGCCACAATGACGCCCTATGTCCCCATAGGTGGATGTGCTCGGGTATGGAGGTCAATGATACAATCAATCAAGCCAATATAACACAATAAGTTACACTAGTGCTCATAACACTTAATCAAGGCCACTAGCTATAATCAATCATTTAGGAAGCATGTGACAATGAGTACAAAGCAAATAAAGGCTATCACACGCAAACAATATCAATTATACAATAAACACTCATAACAATAATCTGATGGATTTAATCACCAACAAGTCAAGTTAAGAATTCAAAATACCGATCAAGAACGAGAGGTATTCATGCTACGAGAGGGAAAGGTCGGAATCCGTACCTTATACACGAATGACAATATTCAGAAACAAAGTCTAGGCTCGGTTAACGCCGTGAGAACCTACGATAACATAACGCAAATTATAGTTTGAAAAATTCCAGTTCTGCCTCTGTCTTTTCGCACTCGTTAAAAATACTAAACGATGTCTAAAAATTCTGAAAATCTCCAGTTTACTAGATTAGTGAGTTCTGAACAACTTTCATTTAGAAAAGTTTCTGATTTGGATTACCGAAATATGAGAAAAACGTGGATCTTTACAGCTGCGCAGAACTGCTAGCTGTTACGAAAACGACTATTTAGAGGTCCAAACGAATGAGTTTTTCGATGTTTTATATACCAACAGATTCGTCTTTCGACGAACTTCGTCATGGACATAAAGTTTAACTGATTTGGATCTGTTATGATAAAGTTATGGCTTCCGTAAGTTGGCTGTAAAATACGGAACTAAATCAACTATTTAAAAGCTTATTTTTAAACAAAATGAACTATTTATAATGTTTGTTAATATTATAAATATAAATTGTTAAGGTTTTTAACAAATTAATTTACAGAAGATTAATTGGGTACTTTCATATAATGAGTTTTATGTTCAATCATATTTTTACCATTTATTTAAAAGGAATCCATGAAAAGAATTAAACTAAATGCCTTTGTTACATTGTTTTATAAAGGTTTAACTCTAAAGAAAATTACAGAAAATGAGGTTGATGATTTTAAAAATATACAGAGTTTATAAAAGGATTTTTATAATTTTTGGTAATTTTTACATAATTTTTAAAGGTTAAAAAGGGCTTAAAAAAAATAGAAGAGGGTGCCCGGGTTCGAACCCGGGACCTCTTGGATTGAAATCAGACAGGGAACCAGTGAACCAAAGGCCTCGGCCGCGAATATATTGGGTTCCAAATTGTTTTAAACACAAGTTCATTCAAACCCCAATTTCCCATTCGAGCCCTAGGTTCGAATCCGAACCAATTGAGGTCCAATTCGATCGTTAATGCATCTGAAATCATGGGGCTTTTGTTCCCCATGAAGAATCGAGTGTGTGTGTATGTGTAATTACCCTTATGATGATGAAATGAAGCTGAACTGGTTGAAGAACAGGTCGCGGTCACGGTGATGATCGAATCATGCCCAAACGATGATTGTAATCAAATTAAACTTGAAGGAAGCTTTGAATGATGATTACAAACAAAAGCCCGTTATCAATTTCGATTAAAACTGACCGGAGATGGGATTTCAAAGGTGATGCAGGTCGCGAACCGTGAGGATGTTTAATGGTGGTTTTCAAATGCGTTTTTCATGCAATTCGATTCAGTGGGTGATTATAAACAACTTAAAGCTTGTTAATGCATGAATGATTCGAGTATTAAAATCCCGAAGTGCCCAATTTTAGGTGTTGGTCGGCCGATGGTGGTCGACGGGTAATGGGGGGTGGGGTTGGGTAGTTTCGAAGAATTACAGATTAGTCCCTGTGGTTTACTATTTCTTTCAACATTTACTCAAAACTTACATTTTTAAGTTTTAAAAATGGCACAACTGCCCCCTGAACGTTTATTTCTATTATTATTATTATCATTATTGTTATTATTATTATTATTATCTTTATTATTATTTTTATTATTGTTATTATTTTATTACGGGTATTATACAAATCCTGAAAGAACCAGACACAGCAGGATAGTCATGCAGAGCCAATAAAATGCATGTCAACTATAATGGACAAACAACATTAATTCTAAGTAAAAAGCCCTTTGCACCAAAAAGGAAAACAACTCCATTGACCAAGGAATTCAGTCCAAATGCCTAAACTCCAGATGTCTCAAAATGGATTTATCTGGAGTAAATTGACATACGAAAATCACTATAAATACAAAGGTTCAGGTACATTCATATCACATCATCCCAACTCACTATACTTATACTCATACTTATACATTCCCTCCAGATTATTCTCACGCCGGAGGTTGGTCACGGGGAGAACTCCCTTCTGCCCGTGGCGAGGCTCACGGTGTTGTTTTTGTCTCGCAGATATCCTGTTCAGCCGAAGTCCAGCTCAACATAAGCCCAGTTCATTCGAAGTACTGCCCAGCCAAAGCCCAGCTTAGGCGAAGTCAAGCCCAGCCGCATCCTGCCAAGGCCAAGTTCCGGCTCAATCCTTGGTGTCAACCCCATCCTTGCACTGCTCCTCGGTCTTAATCCCTTGATTAGGATTCGTGTAGCAACAAATAACGTATAGACATAACAAGTATACATCAAATATTATGTGTACTAGACGGATAAAGTGGATACAAGAGAGAAGTGGAGTGGATAAACATAATTCTTTCCACCAAACTAAATTAAATATTAAAAAAAATAAAAATAATAAAAATGATGGTCAGCTATAAGTGGTTTAGTCACTTTCCTCTCTAACTTTTTGGTATAATAATTGTTGAGTAAACTTACACCAATAGAAAGGTAACCATTGTATTTAACTGTTTATTATAAAAAAAATTTAGCATATATGTAACTTATTTCTAAAAAGAATTTTTCTTTATGTGATATATATGTGTGTTGTATGCTTTGTATTATGATTGTTATTGTTGTTGACTTTGTTAACGAGTCGGGGGTCTCTTCGGAAGCGGTCTCTCTATCTTTCTAGATAGAGGAAAGACATGCCTCCATATACCCCTCCCAGACCCTGCCCTCCAGCGGGATACACTGGGTATGTTTGTTTGTTTGTTTATTTCTAAAAAGAATTTGGGATGTATCACCTCTAAAACCACATTCCTGACTCCGCCACTTGACGTACCAGTGCTCGTTGTTGCAGTCATTGACGCCACCATGCCCACGCCGACACCTATGTCACCATCCCCGTTGCCACATGCCAGTCCACTAATTATTCATTTCAAGAAAATTGGACAAAACTCGTCACAAACTTAACCCTGGATTTTGGTATGTCTAGCAAGACAAATTACCGTAAAAATTGATATTTACAGCTTGCTTGGGTTGTTCTTTTAAATTTATTAACAGGAAGAAAGGAGTTTTAGTGGACCGGGCCCGGCCCAAACTTAAGGACGAAAAAAATTCTGCTAATTATCAAGTACCCAACTATAGAGGTGAGCATAAAAACCGGGTTCCGACCCGGGTATAGCGGGTAGGGTTTTCAAGCAGGTGAACCCAACCCGGGTTGATACTCAGTTTCGCCTGCACCCAGGTGCATACTCGGTTTTACCTCAACCCTGGTAAAAAAACCGGTTTGGCCGAACCCGGTTTCAGGTACGGCCCAAAACCGAGTTTGTACTCGGTTTCTGGTACCCAAGACACTAGTCTACAGTTGTAGAGATGCACAGAAAACCCAGTTGGAGACTGAACCTAGTTATCAATCCAATTGAACTCGATTATGATACTAGTTTGGTTGAACTCAGTTTTGGATTCAAACCAAACCGTAAGATTGTAATCGATATGTAGCCCTACACTTAAGGACAACAAAAAAGTTCTGGTAATTATCAAGTACCCAACTACACTACCCAAGACACTAGTCTACAGTTGTTGAGATGCACAAAAAACCCCGGTTGGAGACTAAACCTGGTTATCAACCCAACTGAACTCGATTATGATACCGGTTTGGATTCAAACCAAACCGTAGGATTGAAATCAGTTTGTAGCCCTACACTTTGAAAGCGATCAAACCTGATACCTTCCCTTCTAATAACAATTCAACCAAAAACAAACTTAAAATGAACAACATAGAGGCTTCACTATAAATTCCATGATGTCAATTGATTGAATGATTAAGAAAAATCCATGAACAAGATGATCCAGGGAAACAAACCCTATCTACAAAAAGGAGCCTATAACAAACTATCAAACTTCGATACCCTCTCTATTCCTTATTTCCCTACATACACTCTTTATTTTTCTAAATAAGCCCCTAGCCACTTACAATCTTTCCTTTCTTTCCCCTTCTAGAATACACATATAACAATTTAGGACGAATGTTATCAGATACATGTATTGGATTCTCATTATTACTTCCCCCTTCAAAATAAGTATTGTCCTCAAGACTTAAAGCTGGAAATTGACCTTTGATCCATGAAGCATCTTCCCAGGTGGCTTTGTCAGCTGAAAACCCCTGCCATTGAACCAACCATTCTTCTGCTGGCAACACCCCTTGTTTATTAGAACGTTTAGCCAAAATCGAAATTGGAACTAAAGAATCTTTTTCTGTGAAAGTTAGTTCATGAGGTAAAGAAGATTCGACCACTCCCGAAACTGATTTTTTAAGTAATGACACATGAAAAACTGGGTGAATTTTCGAAGTAGCAGGCAATTGCAATCTATAAGCCACCGAACCCACACGTTCCTCAATTTTAAAAGGCCCAAAAAATCATGCTGCTAACTTCTGATGGATTCGTTTATGAACCGACATCTGTTGATACGGTTTCAGTTTCACATACACCCCAATCGCCCACATCGAAGTGCACCTCCCGTCGCTTCTTATCAGCTTGACATTTCATGGAACTTTGCGTATTGTTGAGATAAATTTTTAATTGTCTTAAAGCCTCATCCCGGTCCTGGAGTTCCTGAGCCACCGATTCAACCCGAATTTCTCCCGCTAAAAAATGCATTATCGAAGGGGTCACCGACCATAAACAATCTTAAATGGGGTGGTACCCGTGGAAACATGAAACGTGGAGTTGTACCAAAATTCTGCCCAAGGTACCCAAGACCCCTAATTATTTGGTTGATCAACAGCAAAACAACGCAAATAAGCTTCAAGACAACGATTAATTACCTCCGTTTGACCATCCGATTCGGGATGATAGACCGAACTCATGTTTAATTTAGTATCCATAGATCGGAAAACTTTCTGCCAGAATTTACTAAGAAATAACGGGTCTCGATCACTGACAATAGACTTGGGTATGCCATGGTGGCGAACGACCTTTCGCATAAAGACTTCAGCTACCGTTTTGGCGGTATAAGGATGTTTCAACAAGATGAAGTGAGCATATTTGGATAAACGGTCTACCATGACAAGAATGACATTATACCCCATCGACATCGGAAGACTGGAGATAAAATCCAAAGACAAATCCTCCCAAATAGCGGCTGGAATAGCAAGAGGTTGTAGTAATCCAGCAGGAGCGACCGTGCTTGCTTTACATCTTTGACAAACATCACAGTTTCGGATGAAATCCTTAACTATAGTTGTCATTCCTGCCCATACAAATTGGTTGCAAGCGGACGATAGGTATGATAATACCCCGAATGTCCCCCAGTAGCTGTGGTATGGAACTCATGTAACAACGCCGGAATATAACGGGAGGTGGATGGAATAACAAGCCTATTTCGATAATACAACACTCCATTGACAACCGTATAACTCGGATACTTGGCGGTATTTGACAGACATTGTTGTTGTAACTGTTGCAATTTAGGATCCATCCGAGCTTCATTAATTAAATCAGCCCCTTGCGCCCAAACTGGTGTGGACATGAGCTGAACAAACTCACCCAAATCAGCCCTCCGTGGTAAAGCATCCGCAGCCCTGTTCTCGCGGCTCGGTTTATAAAGAACAGCAAAATTATACCCCCAACAATTTAGCAACCCAATTTTGTTGATCAGGAGTGGTGATCCGTTGTTGAAGTAAAATTTTTAAACTTTTTTATCCGTATAAACCGTAAAGTGAGTTCCTAAAAGATAAGATCGCCAATGTTGGACAGCCAATACTAAAGCCATAATCTCTCGTTCATATGCTGATTTAGCCAAATTCCGGTCACTCAACGCCTTACTAAAGTAAGCAATAGGGCGTTTGTGTTGCATCAAGACTGCACCAATGCCACGGCCCGACGCATCACACTCGATCTTAAATGGGGGACTGAAAATACGGTAATGCCAACACAGGGGCGGTGGTCAAAGCCTTTTTCAGCTTGTCAAAGGCTTGTTAGGCGCGCGTATGCCTTTCAAAAGCGTCCTTCTTCGTGAGCTCCGTAAGAGGACGAGCAATACTCCCATAATTCTTCATGAATTTCCAATAATATCCTGTAAGCCCCGAAAACCCACGTAACCCTTTTACTGTTTTGGGAATCGGCCATTCAACCACTGCTGTTACTTTAAGAGGATCCATAGATACCCATGTCCCATCAATTATATGTCCCAAATACTCAATTGAACTCAACCCAAAAGAACACTTTTGTGGATTGAACACAAAAGAATTATATATATATAAATCACCTTGGTCGGTGTACACAGGGAAGTTTTAGGGTTTTTCAATCTCTCCACTAAATTCACAGAAATTGCAAGAACACCCCGCGTTGTGAGTGCGGTTGTGTACGTGGCCTTTGATTTGGGCATCCGCGTGCTTGCTCTTTATGAATATGATTACTTTCGGCTTCATTTTCCGATTATCGCCATGCATTCGCAACTTACCGGTTGATCCAGGTATGTCCGTTGTGAGTGTCGATTTCATTTTTGAAGTTCGATTTTGGATACCATTTGTTGATTTTCGTTTGGATTCGTGCAGTTAAGTTTTTTGCCTGCGTTTTCTGTTCAGAGAATGATGAATTGAAGGTTCTTCTGTGCCTGCGTTTTTTGTTCAAAGCATGATGAATTGAAGGTTTTTTGGTTCTAAATGATTACTATAAAGTAATTTTGCACTGCTTAAATGGAATTGTCGGTTTGTTTTGTATCCGCGATAATCTCATTTCTTTCGATGAAGAAGAGATCCACCTTCTTATCTTATATTTCTACATCTAGGATCCGACTTGTATCATGAATACTAATAGGAACTTAACGAGTATGGCCATCTTTGCAGCGTTAATGCTTTTGCTGGTTGGTTTCATTATCATAGTTCGCTATTTTTGACATTAAAAATGTCTAAATTGCACACTAATACAGATTTACAGAGAGACTGCTCTTTTGTTGTCTTTTTATATTCTAATGTATAAAATAATTGTTTTGCCGCAAAATAACAGCACAATTAGACATACATACATTGGATTGGTCCACATGCAGCAGATAAATATGTGTTCTTCACAATTAGACATACATACATTACATCCCTATAAATTTGACACCATATGTATTTTTTAATCATATGAAAAATATAATCTATTTGTAGCAGTATTTTTTCGGGTCTGATTGTTGTCATGCTTTTTTCTTCATTTTCTTCTTAATGAAAAATTAGGTTGCAGCTCTTTGATGCATTATTTGTTGACTTAAAAGCTTTAAAACATATGTAAATTTTGTCATTGCTTTTGATGTAAATTGGTCTCCAATGTGTCATGATATGTTCATATTGTTATAGCTATTTGGCTTTCACCTTATGGCAGAGTGTATAATGCTTCGTCTTTTTATTTCACTCTTGCCAAATGATTAAAACATACACAATAGTATTTATACTTAGGCATTTTTTAAATATCGATCGGTTGACTATAGGTTTCATATTGAAATAAAAACAACGACAAATCTGAAGTTACTGGTGTATACATGACTACTTTATTTTATTTGGCTTTTTCTTTCATATATCTTCTTGCTTTCTTTATTTTTTGTAAGGTTGGACTGCTAAATAGTGGTTGCTGGTCTACAGTCTGACTTTCTTGCAGAGGTAAGTTTTATTTGTGTTCGTGTCAATCAGTGTTTCTCTACTTCTTATCATATGTCGTGTGTTATTGCCTATTTTGTATTTCAAAAGTTTTTTTTATGCTTTCCAGGTTGATGGCAATAGAGTGTTAGTGTCAATTTATTATAAGAAATATTTCAGAGACGTAAAAATTAAAGTATTTAGTTTAGTGTTTGTTGCTGTATCTTTTTCTATTGTCTTAATGCTGTGCCATTAGCCTACCTATACCTAGGTAGTATTTATAAGTAGTTTCAAATGGATGAAAGTAGAGTGTCTGGGAAGCGAACTCGAGATGTGCCTGTCTTGCCTGAGATCGATTATTCAGCACGTTTAGATTCCTCTATGGGCTCTACATCCAGAAGACAAAATCGACAACGCAGATCTACTCTTGCTCTTTTGTCGGATATAAGTACTGCAGGCGTGTCATTATCTGTTTCTGATCCTGGAGAGTCATCACAGACTTCTTTGGCTGACTCTTATCCTTATTTGGACGTCGGTGATGCTGTGCATGTTTGTCAGGCATGTGGCGCACGATTTTGGCTTTCTGAACAAGTTGGATTTGCCTCTGCTAACCGTCTTCCAAAGTATAATCAGTGTTGTAAAAGTGGTCGGGTTAACATATGTTTGCCTACTTCTCCACCAGTTTTTGTTCAAGATTTGTATGCACGTGCCGATTTTTTAGATAATATTCGTGCATATAATTCCATGTTTTCAATGACATCTTTCGGTGCAAGAATAGACGAATTGATTAACTACGCGCGCGGGCCATATGTATTTAGATTTGAGGGCCAAATATGTCATTGGCTTGGGAGTTTGTGTCCCTCGCCAAACGAGAATCCTAGATTCCTACAGATGTATGTTTACGACTCTCAGAATGAGGTTTCGAATAGGCTTCAACACTTTAATGCTGGTGAGCGTACATCGTTGCAGCCGACAATTGTTGAGCTATTGATCTCTGTTTTGAATGAGCTGAATGTACTTGTAAAGCTCTTTCGAATTACACGTGATTTTGCAGAAATCCTGATGTCCCTAATTTCTATATACGTTTGTACCATTCAGCAAATCAACGTTCTTATGATCACCCGACCCCAGATACTATCGGAGCAATAGTGTTTGAGAATTCTCCAGAGGCAACAGATTTCGATATAATCATTCGTTGCAAGGATGATGTTCCACAACGTATAAATAAAGTTCATCCTCTTTACATGGCTCTTCAGTATCCGTTGTTGTTTTTACATGGGGAGCCTGGATGGTCGCCGGATCTCCGTTTAACTTCTGATGACTCGAATGATGATCGGAAGTTAACTATGAATATGTATTATAGTTATCTAATTCATGATCGTATGGGCGGTTACTCTTTACTACTGTGAGGTGGTCGGCTTTTTCAACAATTTTTAGTTGACGCTTATATCTGCATAGAGCAATACCGATTGGATTACATAAGAATGAATCAAAATCATTTCAGAACTGAATTTTTCCAAGGTGTGCATCATGCAGTAGAAAGAGGTGATATTGAAGGGCGTGCTATCGGAAAGCGTATCTTTCTGCCATCATCTTTTACTGGCGGCCCTCGGTACATGTACAAACACTACCAAGATGCACTAGCAATCTGTCGAGTTCATGAAAATCCTCAGTATTTTATAACATTTACGTGCAACGTTAACTGGCCTGAAGTTAGTCGCTTTATGCGCTCATGTCAACCATTGAAAGCACACGACAGGCCTGATATCATTTCAAGGATATTCCGGATGAAAGTCAAATTGTTACTTGATATTTTACGCACCGAGGAACCATTTGGAAAAGTAGCAGCAGGTGCCAATTATCTCCTTTTCCTTGCTTCTTCTAATCCTTTACTGTTACAATGTGTTCGTTGAATCCTTCTTCTTTATCAACCAGATTTGTATACCACTGAATTTCAGAAAAGAGGTCTACCACATTGTCACTTATTGTTATGGGTCACACAACCTTTCAGAATTCACAATCCTGCCGATGTAGACCGTTATATTTCGGCTGAAATTCCAGATCGTATAGCCGAGCCGCGGTTGTATAGGATTGTTACAGATTCAATGTTACATGGCCCGTGTGGTCTTGCTAGACCCTCTTCTGTATGCATGGTTGGTGGAAGTTGTTCTAAGAGGTTTCCAAAACCATACGAGTCTTCCACGCGTTTCGATAGCAACGGATATGTGCATTACAGAAGAAGAACAGACGGACATGTAGCTACTAAAGGTGGTATTCAACTTGACAACTCTTATGTCGTTCCGTACAACAAGGCACTATGTTTACGTTTCGAAGCACATATTAATGTTGAGTATTGTGGTTGGAATATGGTCATAAAGTATTTGTTTAAATACATTTCGAAAGGCGCAGATCGGATCAGATTTTCTATTGGTTCTCTTCCAGCAGATTGTGGAGACAACTCAAATAGTGTTAAACTTAAGCAAGATGAAATTAAAAACTATGTGGATGGACGTTTCATAAGTCCTCATGAGGCATGTTGGCGCATTTTAGACTTTCCAATTCATCATAGAAACCCTCCAGTTCAAGTGTTAGCTGTCCATCTAGAAAACATGCAGAATATCAAATTTAGAGATTCACAGCAACTGCAACGGATAGTCGAAGAGCCATCTTACAAAAAGACAACTTTAACTGAGTGGTTGAATACAAATGCTTATGATGTCAATGGCAGACATTTACGTTATGTCGACTTTCTTTCCGAATATAGATGGGACAAAACAAAAAAACAATGGTTTCGTAGAGCTAGACAAGGGACACCGGTCATTGGTAGACTCATATACATTCATCCTACATGCGGTGAACCTTTTTATTTACGAATGCTATTGTTACACCAAACGGGCTGCAAAAATTTCAATGATATAAAGACGGTCTCTGGTTTCGTATGCAATACGTATCGAGAGGCGTGTGAAAAGCTCGGTTTGCTTGGTGACGACAATGAATGGTGTGTAGCTTTCGATGAAGCCTCTGCATGGGCAACTGCATCAGAATTGAGGTCATTGTTTACCCATATGTTATTGTTCTGTGAGATATCAAATCCAATGAACCTGTGGGTAAGTAAGTGGCGTAGTATGTCAGACGATGTGCCTAGACTTTTAGGATTGTTTCAGAAGAGCAAAGAGACATATATGGACGATGACGACTTGCAACAATACGTCTTATATGAGATTGAATTGTTGTTGAATTCGAGTGCAAGCCCATCTACCCTGTCTGACTTCGGTTTGCCAGTTCCACGACCCGATTTATTGGAGAAGTTGAAGAACAGGCTTTTGATGGAAGAAAGGAATTACGATAAACAACTTCTTGCCCAACAACACGAAATACAAAAAAAACGTTAAATTGCAAGCAACATACAGTACACGAGTCAGTTGTCTCCTCTATTGAAGCACGCAAACAGATTTTGATGTTTGTTTATGGCCATGGAGGAACCGGTAAGACATTTCTTTGGACAACGATAATAAATGCCTTACGTAGTAGAGGGAAGATTGTTTTAGCCGTAGCAGCTTCGGGCATTGCATCATTGCTCCTTCCTTCAGGAAGGACTGCTCATTCACGGTTCAAAATCCCATTAGATTTAACAGAAGACACCATTTGTCATGTAAAAAAGAACACCCAGCTTGGACAACTCTTGGTGGAAACATCCCTTATAATCTGGGATGAAGCCCCTATGAATGATCGTAAGTGTTTTGAAGCGTTAGATAGAACCCTACAAGATCTCCTCGAAAACAACCATCAGCCGTTTGGAGGCAAATCAATTTTATTGGGTGGTGATTTTAGGCAAACCTTACCCATCAAACGTAAAGCTTCTAGATCTCAAATTATTGCGTCTGCTTTGCCATAATCATTACTATGGAGGCATTTTAGTGTTGTTAAACTAACAGAAAACATGCGGTTGCAACGTGCAAGACAAAACTCAATTGACACGTCTGAAATATCTCAATTTTCCTCATGGCTACTACAAGTTGGTGATGGTTCGATCGGAACGCTAGACAAAGACAGCCCTGATAACACGCGTCTAATTGAGATACCAGAAAAATACTTGATTTCAAACTGTGTCAATCCCTTGAATGCGCTCATACACTTTATCTATGATGACGATACACTTCGTCACCCAACAACTGCAAATCTCTCAGAAAAAGCAATCGTTTGTCCTAAAAACAACACAACAGACCTCATAAACTCAATGGTCCTCGACATGTCACCTGGTAACTCTTCTACATATTTGAGCAGCGATTCTATAGTTCCCCATTTGAAAGAAAGAGGTGACACTGAAATATTGTACCCAACTGAATACTTACATGAGCTTAATTTTAGTGGACTGCCCCCTCATAAATTACACTTAAACGTCAAATCTCCCATAATCCTTTTGAGAAATATAAATCAAGTAGCCGGCCTTTGCAACGGAACTAGATTAATAATTACGCAGCTTCTCCCACGGCTCATAGAAGCCCAAGTTATAACAGGAATAGCTGCAGGTCATAGAGTTTACATTCCCCGTATCATTTTGACCCATACAGATAAGGAATTACCATTTATTTTCAAGAGAAAGCAATTTCCTATAAAATTATGTTATGCAATGATAATTAATAAAAGTCAGGGTCAATCTTTAAATAAAATAGGTGTATATTTGCCACAACCAGTTTTCGGGCACGGTCAATTGTACGTAGCACTCTCTAGATCAACATCATCACATGCCTTAAAAATCTACATTGAATCAAATGAACAAAACCTTCCGAATGAGACAAAGAACATTGTTTATTCAGATTTCTTGCGTGAAATAAACTGTTAAAACTTCATTTCAGATGACAACGCAAAAGATATCAAATTTAACACCGAGATGCAAAACAGAATGTCTACATGTGAGGATTGACAAAAAGTGGCTGATGTACAAACGGCCTGAAATCCACTTTCTTTTCTTGGATTCACAAGTACGTAATGAAACATCTACATACTTATATTTGCATCTAAATATTGCATACATTTGACATTCGTGTTGTGTTGTTATGTATAATATCATATTAATACTAAATGTCCATAGCTGATAATAACCTGCTGAAATTCACAGGGTGACGCCATCGAAGCAATTACCGATGCCCAAAGCAGCTCCTATTTTGACAACTTGATAAGAGCTGGATTTTGCTACTCCGTGACAGGATACGTATGTGTTGAAGCTAGATCTGCAAGTATGGTTGTGAATCGCGACACGTCTATCCTTTTGGTAGAGCAACAGCTGTAATTCCAATAGAAGATGACGGTCTGCCATGGTATTACTTCGATTTCGCTCCCTACTCTGCCTTGCAACAACGTTACAATGACGGGAACAAACTTCTCACAGGTACAAATACTAATGACTGTACTTCTTTAATGTTACATTTACATAACAGTCACGCATACCTACCTATTTTTATAACTTCCTGCAGACTTCATTGGACGCGTTGTTGACATCACAGAAGTTCTAAATAGAAGCAAAAACAGATTGATTCGCATCGTCCTGCAACATTAAAGGTAACAACAACAACTAATACGTAACAACATACGAAGACAACATCCATCATACTTACAACTACATACTCATTAATACACAGTGGCAAACTTATTGATGTCGACCTTTGGGAAGAGATAGCCATTGGATTTAACCAGAAGGCAGCTACAACAGGCGACGACCCTGTCATCGTTGCCATCACCTCACTCAAGGTGACTACTTTCTTAGGTAATATCCAGTTTAATTATCATAAAATATCTTCCACGTATTTGTAAATCCCACCTAACAAAAAAATTAACCCATGTTAAGGTGCACTGCAACTATCATCAACATCTACTTCCCAGACATACATCAATCCAGCAATACCACAGCTAGGGTCTCTTATTCAAAAGTAAGAACACATTTTAAATTTCCACTTAACAACAATAAATTACAATGAAACATATCACAACATATTTAATATCATACAGGTTTAAACACATGCCCACAACCGACATACCATCATCACCGACAAGGAATGCGTTTGCTGAAAGAAACATAGTTCCCTTATCTGAAGCCATTACCAAGCTCGCTGATGCCAAAAAGGTAACTTGCTGCCTTATTAAACATACACCAATGACATCGAAACGTGACCATACTATATTTCTTAAAATAAAATGACAACAGCAGGCTACTACATGCATGGTTTTAGCTGAAATACAAGAGATACACTCTGGCAAAGGACACGACTGGTACTACGATTCATGCATCCAATGTTCCAACAAAGTCTACCTTAACGGCCACCTGTTCTACTGTCTTAAGCATGGATTAAAAGATGAACATTCATACAGGTTCAAGCTCCTAAAACACCTACAAACAATAAAAACACAAACGTTACATATCTCAATTTCCACAGGTACCGCTTCACTGGAACGCTTGCTGATGCCGACACCATCTCCCCCGCAGTGTTCTTTGATGGCATTGTCACATCACTCGTAGGCAAAACATGCTACGATCTGGTTATGCAGCAGACCACTCAAGACCCTAACACTTTGCCTGCTGAATTACAACTCGAAAGGAAAACCTTCATCTTTGAGCTTCAAGGGAGAACATATAGCTATGGACCACAACTCAATGTCAACAAAGCATACAAGCCACCAACATCAACTCCAACTTCCCACATCCCAACTGAAAATGAACCCTCTTCATCCAGTGTACCACCTGCAACACCTTCAGCCAAGACACCAAAAAGGAAACATCCAGCTAAAACTGAAGACACACCTCCACAGCAGAAACACAAAGCCAAAGAAGACTAGCTGATAGACAACATCTTTTGAGACGTGCCTTTATAAACTAGACTTCCTTTTGTAAATTCACATGTAGACCTTTTGAGGCATGTCTTTTGGAACCTACTTCTGCTGTAGAAAACAACATGGCCCATGAAGTCACAAGCAACTTCCTTTTGTAAATGAACCATGTGTAAATAAACTTATGACAGTTTGTTGCTGCTTAGAATATGACGTACTTTAATCATTTATATCTACAACTTAGAAACCAATTGTGCTTCCTACACTTTGTGTCTTTATGGCAGCATCTGCAGGTTTGATGTCGAAGACTCTCTCAGTTCAAAGACAATAATTCAGGTGCATAATTTCTCACTTATTTCTTTCTTGTACTCTGACAAATCCCCATTTATCTAATCACATAGGATCTGCTATCCAAAAGAGGACATTTTAGTGTCTCCAGGTTATGATTTTGTTTTCTTTTGGCTCTTATACTTCATATCTGAAAAAATCCATACCATTCTACAGAGCTTTTTGCACTATTTTTTGGATCTGTAGTTATAGTAGAATTTAACTCTTTGGAAAGTGGAAACCTTTTGTCTGCTTGGTCATATTTGTTATGCAAAATCGCATTCAATTGTACAGCTGAAAGCCTTCTTTGAAAACAATGTTGTCAGCTCAGGTCAAAATGTATTTCTTCAGTATGGGTGTTCTAGGGACAGTTTGTTGGTGACCCAATAAAAGCTTAATTAGTGGTAGGAGCCATTTCTTGCATTTTAGTGTTTTTCTTCTAATATTGTACATGACTTGCCTAACATTTGTTGTGAATTCAGTTAGTCTCTGATATTCTGTTTAGTGTTGGTATTTGAAAGGATAAACTTGTAGTAAATAGATCCAGATACAATGTACATTTGGGTATTTGCATATGTTGCAAACTTTGAAATTGTTGGATGCTATCTGTATCCAACATTAAATCACTTAAGCTATTTCCATTAGAAAAGCTCAATAAGTTGAATATAATACAGTTCTTCCAACCCTGCCAATTTAAATCTAAGCACTGCTAAAACCATAGAAGTCGTAACTGGAAAAGCATGATAAACAGTTTCAGAGTTTTCTGTTCTAATATATAAGTTCAAGTTTGATATTGCGTACAATGAAATAAAGTACATAGCAGTTTGTGGACTTAGGAAGGTGGTAATAGCAACCACTTGCCTTCTTCGCTTGCTTAGTTGCTTTATATTAGTCTCCCCACTTTGGCCCGAAAATTTCTAAACATCAAGTCATTCACAACATTTAGGGTTCTTTCTACAGATTTTGGGCAGGAATTGGCAGGGGTAGTTAGGATGTATGATAGTCAGATAAGCACAATACTGGATTCTTGACAATCAGTTATAATCCCACTTAGCATACCTGATTCTAGGTTCTAGCAGGATGTGGGTATGTACGTTGCTGTTGGAGTTTCTTTGAAGGATTATGTTGTTTGTTTAACCCTTAGTTTTGTTTTCTTTCTTTTTTTGACATTGATTAAAATTTGGTTTCCTTTATTGACATCACTTGCTTATGTATGTGTATGCATTGCATACACATATATAAACAAATCTTTCTTTCTAATCCAAGCATCATTCTGAACCCATTACAGGTAATTCAAGTGGGCCTTTTTTAAAGGGGTTGCTTTTACTCAAGAGTAAATTAGACAATGCAAACTCCAAATACAAGGTATGAGTTCTTATCTTCCTTTTATACCTCATTACTTTTGTGTCCTAAGAGCCAATTCTGATCTGTAAAGATGTTGATTTCGAGTCGAAATGGGTTTATTTACGGCATGATGCTATGGCGACTTGTATTTATACTCTTACATGAATGATATCTCTTCGTTTATGAAAATTGGTTGTTTTAATGATTTGAAGCATAGCAATATGTTTAAGTTTATGGTTATATCCAAAAACACCATTATGTTACAAAACTTTCATTTGAGTCGTAAATTAGCTGACAGTAAACTTCTACAATTAGTAAGCTACATCCGCATATTACTCGCATACAATTAGTAAGCTTAATACACTCTCAATCTGACAGAAATAAATCCGGTACAAAACCCGCGCAACGCGCGGTCTCAAACTAGTTTTCTTGTAAAACTTGTAAGGCTAACCCCACGAAGGACTATACACTAAAATATCATCAAAAAAATGACTATCTGATGGCACAATAGAGGTCGGAAGATATCGTTCATGGTATCTTGAAAGCTAGTCGGAGCATTCATTAACCCAAAAGGCATTACTAAATACTTACAATGTCCGTCATGAGTTCGAAAATCCGTCTTCTAGATGCTCGAAGGCTGCATCCTGATCTGAATGTATCCCGACTTCAAATCGAGCTTGGAGAAAAATTGTGCACCGTGTAATTCGTCCAAAAATTCTTCTACTACCGGAATAGGAAACTTATTCGGGACAGTTGCTTGATTAAGGGCCCTATAATCGACACACATGTGCCAAGAAGAATCCTTCTTTTTAATCAAAATCACCGGGCTGGAAAAAGGACTTTTACTCGGACGAATCAGCCCCATTGCTAACAGCTCTTTCACTTGTCGTTTAATTTCAGCCTTATGAACATGAGGATACCTGTAAGGCCTAACACAAACCGGTTTATCCGAAGTTAAGAGAATTCCATGATCATGCGAACGACTAGGCGAAAGAGTCGTAGGAGGGTGAAACACTGCTGCAAATTGAGTAAATAACCCACAAAGATCTCTCTGTTGAGGCTCAGACAGCCGAATTGAAAATCGAAAAGTCTCTGCCGTGGACTCTAAAACCTTGACTGCATACTCATCATTGGAACTTAACCATTGATGTAAGGCTATTGGGGAGGATTGATTCAATCCAATACCATGCAATTGTACCGGTTCTACGATGAACAAACTCCATCCAAGCATTATGCCAATTGTGGGTGACCTCTCCTAACGATTGTAACCAAGACATCCCAAGGATAAAATCCAACCCACCCGTATCCATAATTAAAGCAATCACCTAGAATGTGCACGTACCCGCTGTGATGGGTAGATCGACACATTGTTCACTCACAAAAATAACATGACCATCTCCCAACTTAATATTGATGCCTGAAATTCCAACAATCTTAATTCCTTGCATAGAAACCAACCGACAAGACACGAAATTATAAGAAGCTCCACTATCCACCAAAATACAAATAGAAATGCCCTATAAAGCTCCCTCAAACTTAAGAGTATTAGCCCCTGGCAAAGCTGCACTACTTATTCTAAATCTAATGACATACACGTCCCTCCTATCGAGTCAGACGGACTATCCTCCTCTACCGGGGAGTCCAACCCTAGAGAAAAACACTCACCCCATGATTGCTCATACTCATCTTCACCTAAAAGTAAAACACGAAGCTTACCTTCGGGACACTTATGCGCGGGACCATGTTGTTGGCCACAACGAAAACATAACCCCTTTTTTCCTACGCCTTTCCCATTCCGTACGAGTTAAAGAACGCATTCCGTGATCTCGAGGAAACTGGGAAGAAGTCTCCTGAAGAGAAGGAACCCCTAGCTTCCTAGCAGAAGGAGATCGAGACAGGTCTCCACGACTCAGTGGTCCTCTATCCCATCCTTTGAGTGGGCCGAAAATTTTGGGCTCAGTGCGGCCCACGTTAGACAGCCCATCCACAGCTGAAAAAGATGAAAGCCCAAACCGCTGGAGGTAACGGAAACGTGAAGCAGAATCCAATCCCCCTGGTGGCCGAAGCATCTCTGCGACATCCTTAGATAGGTACATCGCATCCAACAACGATTTCAATCGGTGCAAACGTACCCATTTTTTGACATCAGGTCGCAATCCGACCACAAAATACCCAAGCGACTGGGAATCCGGTAATCGAGGGACCAAGGAGAGCAGATATTCAAAATCATCAATGTAATCGTAAATGGACTCACCTTGTTGAATTATTGCCAGTTGCTCATACGGATTGTTAATGGCTAACCCACTTAAACGACACAACAATTCATCCTGAAATGCCTCCCACGAAATTGACTCATTAACCTGTGTGAGAATAGTGAACCAATGTTGCGCCACTCCCACCATACTCAATTAAGCCAATCATAGTCGTACGTCCGCCGACGTTGCATTGAGATCGAAATATAGCGTAGCTTTTTGAATCCAACCCTGTGGATCAAAACCACTAAATTCAGTAAGCTTCACCTTCTTCACTGCCCAAAGAAGACCACCGGAAGAATCATCGCTCGAAACCCCTGTCGGACGAACCCCCATCGGTCGAAACCCCGAAGAGCCTTCACCGCCACTGAGAACCGACGCACCGGAATCGACCATAGATTTCTTCTGCTGTTTCATCCATTCCAAAACCACTTTGCGAAATTCCCGTGATTCCCCTCGATCAATTCCAAGGATTTCAAGGTGGTTTTAATATCGGAAACATCAGATTGGAGTTGTTTAATCTGAGCTTCCTGAGCATCTAACCGAGTTGGTGCGGGTTTCCATTGAAGAGGGGAAAAGGATGGCAGGTCAGACCAATGATAACAATTCAACCAAAAACAAACTTAAAATGAACAACACAGAGGCTTCACTATAAATTCCATGATGTCAATTGATTGAATGATTAAGAATATAAATTCCATGATGTCAATTGATTGAATGATCAAGAAAAACCGATGAACAAGATGATCCAGGGAAACAAACCCTCTCTTCAAAAAGGAGCCTATAACAAACTTTGATACCCTCTCTATTCCTTATTTCCCTACATATACTCTCCATTTTTCTAAATACGCCCCTAGCCACTTACAATCTTTCCTTTCTTTCCCCTTCTAGAATACACATATAACAATTTAGGACGAACGTTATCAAATACATGTACTGGATTCTCATCACCCTCAAAAACCAATTCCAACTAGAACTGGTTAATGACCGTCTTTGACCAAATCCGAACCAATTTGAGTCTAGAACACGATTCGTGCATCTCTATATCACAGTTTAAGCAATTATCCAAAAGCAAGACCATTAATGACCGATGTGGTGGAGAGTTCAGAGCCTTCACAAAGTAGCAGTTCAAATGACTGTCGTTTGTGTTGTGTTTGTGGTCATAACTTTGCTACAACAGTAGATCAGGTTAGATAAAGAAGAATAAATAGAACAAGTTTTTGACCCGTTACCCAATCTAGTTATATCAAAATAGTTTCCCCCATGCAAGAGCACCACAATTAAGAAAGAACACAGTAAGTTAACTGTATCATCATATACCATCAAAGGAATATCTTAATAAGATCAAGAAATAGCTTTTTCATTCTGTTAGCATTATTACTAAAACAACATAAACACTGGGGATTAAGAAAACAAATGATAGTCTAATAAGACATTTGATACCAAATCTACATGAATCCTACAAGCGGTCAAAGTCTAAGATTCAAATGCCGATCTCCCAACACCAAGAAAACAAAAATGTATTGGCGAAGACGAGCTTTTCACTACTCAGCTACATACATACCCTTTAAATATGATCTCATGTGTATGTATATATTAATCACCTGATATGTAACTCTTACCCTCATAATACTTTCTCTCACTTTCTCCCTTCCTTTCATTACGTTTCTGAACAAAATCAAAAAAAGAGAGAGAGAGAGAGAGATCACAATTAGCATAAAACCTGTCTAAGATCAAATTTATAACCTAATTAGTTGTAAAAATGAGATGATCATTTGTTTTAGTGTTTGGCAAATCCTGATCCGATGATAAAAGTGATCAACAAGGAAATTAATATATGATTAGAGTATCTAATTTTAATATTGGTTTTTTCAATGCAATTTATCTTACTATGCCCAGCAAAAAGGTGGTGTGGCACCCGTTTTACCAACTATAGCCGGTACGATTTGTTTTCATATGGCTGGTCAATCGCATATAATGTTAAGGAAGCAAAAGTTTGATACATCAAAGGGTAAAAGAAAAAATATTTTCGTCACAAAAATTGACAAAAACATTAAAAGTTGTTGCGTTCTGGTGGTGCAGTACACCCTTAACCCTTTGAAAGATAAAGATTTGTCTTTTTTATCTAGTACAAATATTACATCTTAATATCTTATTACTTTTTATAGAAAAATATTCTTTTTTATCATATATTATTCTAACAATCATCTTTTTCTCAATAGATTAAAAATACAACCAACCAGAAATGTAGATGAAAAATGTTTAAAGTTAGGTATAAATAGAAGGGGCATGAAATGACAAATTTATCAGATAATTAGGGGTGCAAATAAGCTAAGCCAAACTTGAACCCAGCTTATGGTTGGTTTGATTGGTTTCAAACTTGGTATGGTCACTCGTTTGTCAAATTAGAAATTATTATTTAAAAATATCATCTAATCCGTCAATACAGGGTGGGCCTTGGAGAAATTGGTAAGGGTGCTGCTTTGTGACTTTGAGATCGTGGGTTAGAAACAACCTTCTACACTTAGAGTATGACTGTGTACATCAAATCGCGAAGCGATACGGCCCCTATGTAAATTGTGAGGTAAGTCGAGCACCCAGTATGCCTTTTATCTAATTACCTATTATGAAATTACCAAATGATGAACAGTGACGATGAACAGTTCCAAACGATGAACAGAAAAAGGAAGTGCATGAACAGTGTTCTGGGGTAATTTCGGTATTTTGCCCTCACCTTGGTCATTGTGCCTCTGCCTTAAAGATCCAGACTTTAGGCGGTGGCGGAATCTTCCGTTGCTGCTCCTCTGCCTTCGGTGGCCGTTCTCTAATCCTCTCCGCCGATCGTTGGGTGCCCCTATGTCGGCGTTTAGTGCTCGGTGATTTTGTTTGTGGGAGGCGGCTCCGGTGGAGCCGTCTATCGCCGCCTCCTGTGCACGGTGGAGAGGGAAAGGCGGAGATAGGCTCATATGGATGTTCACGGCCGCCGGTTGCGGCGGCAATATGTCGGTTTGGTCTCTTCTTCGAATTTATTTTGAGGTTTTCAGATGCTGCCATACACGCCGCCGCCTCTGTTTTTCCGGCTACGTTCACACCGCCTTGGCCCCGGCCTCGAAATCGGTTGTTCAAAAGGGTATAATAGTGGAGAAAGGGCGGTGTCGATTTCTCCTCGTCGCCGACGTTGCCGGCGGCCTTCGGTTTGCCTGGCTTCGTGCATGGTGGCGGGGTGCTGGTTAGTAGTCCATGGAGGTGGCGAGCTTCGTGTTGTCCGCCGGTTGCTTTCTGGAAACAAAGCTTTGTTAAGATCAGGTTTCACGCACACACAAACAATCTTCTTGCGAGTAAATAATGAACACGACACACAAGATTTAGAGTGGTTCGGTCGATGTGACCTACGTCCACTTTGCTGCAACTAGGTATTTTATTAATCAGGTGCTCCCCAATTACAAGTACAATGATATCATTATATAGAGACTAATCTAGGGTTAGGAAACTAAATCCCTAAGTTAGGCCCAAGCCCACATAGAACCCATTAGGGCCGGCTGCCACTAACGAGCCTACAACCCAACAATCTCCCACTTGGAGGCTCGAACTACGCTCCACTGTCGCCATCATCTTGTACATCTTGTAATCTTCCTTAACACTAGTTGCAGCCGCCTTCTCTTCAATTAGCCTGAAGGCCCGTTGAAGCTCCCACTGAGCTTCAACTCACCAGTCACTATCAGTGACTCATTCTCTGTCTCTGTTGGCTCCCACTGAAACGAACTGCCGGACCCTGAGAAATCCTGAGAACAAACACTCTCCGAATAAAGCAGATAATCCTCTAGAGAGACTTTGACACCTGGAATACTGGTTCTCTTGACCCACCGTCTAGTAGTCCTGACTGAAGCTTTGACTGAATGACTGCCATTGCTCCCACTGTCACGACCAGGGGCGGAGCATAGTTAGGACCGGGGGGGGCCGCCGCCCCCCCTCTTTTTTTCGTCGGTAGTGTTAAACTTTAGTTCGGTAGTGTAAATTTTTGGTTCGGTAGTGTAAATTTTCATATAAAACTCGAGTTCGCCCCCCCTAATAAAAATTAATTTCGCCCCCGCCCCCCTTCGGGAGTGGTCAAGCTCCGCCACTGGTCACGACTACCCCTGACTGACCTTTCTGAACCTTTCACAGTACATTCATCTTGAATCTGACCTGAAGCTCTGGGTTTATCATCTGCAAAACAAACCTTCTTCTGCCCCTGAGATTCTGTGAACCCGACTTTGGTCTTCTTCTGAACTGGGACGGTCACTCCCTCAGACGGTAAAATAACCATGTAAAGCGAACCTCTTTTTCTTCCACGAGCTATGACAAGATTACCTTTTAACAACTTTCCACTGCCCTAGTCTTTTTATCCATCCTGTCCCAATCAGCTTGTGAAGTCTTTTCTGGTTTTATACCCTTCAAACACTATATCTAAATCTTTCTCACAAAGAACTGCTTCAATCTGCATCTTCCACCAACCAAACTTGTTCCCGTCAAACTTCTTAATCGTTAGTTTCCCGTCTTCTGCCATGTTAATAGCCAAACGAAAAAGAAACTGATACGAAAACTCCGTTCACGTTTCCTGCCGGCAACACTGAACCAACAGCAGCAGAGCAAACAACACCAGTTGTTTCAACCAAACTGAGATCCAACAGCAGCTATTCAACCCAAATCAGAACCAATCAGCAGCTATTCAACCCAAATCAGAACCAATCAGCAGCTATTCAACCCAAAACTGAGCCAACAGCAACAGAACAAACAGCAGCAGCTGTTTCGGCGGTCGCAGGGGGAATCCCGACGGTGGTCGGCGCCGGATTCCTGAAATCGGCGGCGGTGGCGGTGATTTAGGGCTCGCCGGAACCCTAATCGGCGGCGGCGGTACGGCGGCAGAGGCAGAACCCTAGTTCGGTGGTGGTGTTTGTACTGATCTTCAATCACAAGAGCCTAAACTGGCTCTGATACCAGTTGTTAAGATCAGGTTTCACGCACACACAAACAATCTTCTTGCGACTAATCTAGGGTTAGGAAACTAAATCCCTAAGTTAGGCCCAAGCCCACATAGAACCCATTAGGGCCGGCTGCCACTAACGAGCCTACAACCCAACAAGCTTAACCCTGGTTTGTCGGTCGCCACCGTCGGCGCTGACAACCTTTCGGTTGACCGGTGGCATGTGTGGTGGGGTGGTTATGGTTTGCCGCCTACCGAGGTTTAGGATTACACCTAATCCAAATAGTTTGTTGGATTGTGGGATTTCATGCTTCCCTTTTGTTGCTCTGCTGTGTGGAGTTTTGTTTTGGGTATACCTGATCTTAACCCTCACCCCTGGAGTTTATGTTTTGTTGTCTGCCTCTGGGTTCTAATTTTTTGTTGATCATGATGGCCAACGCCATCCCGAACCCTAATCCTTTGTTTGTTTGTGGTAATCATTGCTATGATGACTGTGGTGGAGGTGGTTTCTTGGCGTGGCATCCTCTGAGATGGCAAGTGCGTTGTTCTGCACTTGCAACCTGAGTTGCAGCCATATAACCGAATACCCAGATCTGAGCATCATGTTTTGAGTTTTTATGATCTGTTTTCTTACTTGCTTTAGTAACATATATTCATGTGTTACACTAGATGTGTGTTAACGGATTTAAGCCAAACCTGTGGAATTTTTTAACCAAATTTGTAATCACTTTTATTTGGTTTGGTTTAGATGTCTTTAGGTAAATTATGTTCTTTTAACTCTCATGCACCTTCCATAATGTCTCCGTTTTAAAAAAAGGCTATGATGGTAAAAAACTGATGATCATACAATATGCGTTTATCTGAGCCTCGATTCAAGAAGTATTTAGTTTTGAGTGACGCTTTAGCGATTACATTGTTTCCTATATTAACCTGTGGGTTTGTGATGTGATGAAACAATTAAATTGTGGTTGTGATGATGGGTTGTCTGGGCGTCGGTTTTATCTGTTTTCAAGACGCGCAACGTGCGTCGGGCCATCACACCTAGTTCTATAAATAAACATATACAGATAATATATGATAATATTATCTTTTAACAAGCCGAGCCCGCTCACTTACACCCCAAAATCTGTGTACCAACTGCTTATAACATTTATGCATTAGAAGGGAAGTAATAAAACCTGATAAGCCTCATGATTCGATACAATCCTCTTTATTATTGTGCTTGTAGTGATGTCAAGAGGACTTTCTAATACTTTAACTATGTCCATACTTCTTGGAACAGCATACGGATCACGATTATCCTATGAGATCAATGATAGGATAAGTTAAGGATCAGAGTAGTAAAAAAATATATTCCAAAACACAATTCTACAATCAATAAAATTTAGGAAAAGCTGCCCAAAATAGGAATGAGTTTTATATTATGATTATTTTCTCTAATTGAGCAACAATTTTAAATTATGCGCAAAATAGAAATTGATTTACATTTTATTACCTATTTTAGCAACAAATGACTTACCATGACATATTTTACTGAAACATCTCATTTGTCATGCTAGTGTATATGATATTTCTATAATGACCAATGACCATTAAAGATATAATTACACAGTTTAGAGACTAAAAGCAAGACTCCACAAAAGGGTAGAACAGTCCTTTAAAAATATTTAACAGCCAGGCAGTTAAATCCAGTGTCCATGAATCATGAGTGTTATAAGTTTTGATTTTAAGCAGATCTATATAATTTTGAAAAGTTAAGGATAAAAATCATGATATCATACAAACCAAAGAAGTGATTAATTTATTTTACTCAAAAGTACTAATCAGAAAAAGATTTATTTATTTCAAACTTACAGAGTTTTTTGTTCAATTTTTCTTTGCTCAAGCATTTTCTGCATAGTTGTGGCTGCCTAACATCAACCCCCCACAGTCACAAATTACACATATGAAATTAGTTAGACGGGGTTGGTTGTAAAAATAGGTACTGAAATGTAACTTGATTCTATTTTACGCCTAATTTAAATTTGGTTTCTAAAATCAGGAAAAGAAAAACATTTGTTTCTACTTCTTGTAGTCTGCCCTAAATTTAGTGTACCTTTTCATAATCATCATCTTCTGCCACTGTCCCATGGACAACCAAAGAGATATTAAAGGTTGTAATCTGCATCAGTTGGTTTAAAATAAGAGCTGTTAAGATTGTTTTCAATAACACATTCATGAAGTTTGGAACTACATTGATAAAATTGGCACTGTCTCAAAAAAATCTGTTTTATTTTATTAACTATGAAATCGAAAATATGATTATAGTGTTTTTTAGAAAGGGTAAATCCGTAAATATATTAATCTGAATATGTTCGACCTTCAAGACCACATGCGACTTTGTTTAGAAAACAAAACGGGAATAAACAAATCTTGTTAAATGAAAGAAAGTAAAAATTTTGAATTGTAATGTAACTCACCATATCTTTTGAAATCTCCCATGGAGCACCAATAATGACCTCATCCACATACTGACAAGCCAAAACACTTAAGCTTCGTTCATGGAGGTTCATGATTGGACGGTGGGCCCCTCTATTAGTACTGAATTAACAATCAAACAACAAAAACAATATAAGAACAAAATAACATTAATAGGTATGAAACAATTTATGTAAGCTTGGCAGCCACAAACCATACAAGATGATAAAGGTAGCAAGATAGGCAGGTTGGATAACAAGTTAGAATAGGTTTGGGTTGAAACGGGCTGGAACAAGTAGTCCCCACTTGTTGGTCCATTTGATTAAATATAAGTCAATAAGTTAGTTATGATTATAATTACCATTAAATAATTTTTTTAACAGATACACATTAGAGTAGACTTTTAGAAACATTCAACAAATTGATCTGCTCGACTCTCGACCCATTTGACCTGTTTGAGATAAACAGAACCCAAATTGACCCATTCACAAGTAAATGCATCAAAATTGCAACCTTTACAAGGTACCAAGCATAGCTTCAGCATATGGTTTATACTTTATACCAACTATCTGGAAATTTAGAAACATGGAAACCAGTATAAATTGTAATACTTCTCTGGACGTTTACCCTAAATAAAGCATTTTCTGTTGAAGAAAATAGGAAAATTCACAGATGTACATATGCAGAGAGTGGAAGAGTTATACCTCACAGTTTGATCTGTGTGGATCCCAACAAGTAGAAAATCTCCAAGCCCACGAGCGAGTCTTAGAATCTGTGAAAACACAATTACCTTTATTGAAAATAGATGTATAAAACCGATTCAAACAATAAATCTTTTTCAAAATATTAACTACTGATATTCCTGGTTATGGAAGTCTAAAAATTAGTTTGTCAAGACTTGAAAACAACAAGCAGAAAAGATGGATTAATTTCATGTTCGTCCTTCTAAAAGTTCAAAAAATCTATATACACAGTTATGTAGTATGAGAATTAGCCTACCTCCACATGTCCGGCATGGAACAGATCAAATGCACCATCTATATAAACTATACGAGCATTGGGTCCAGCTCCCTGCAAAAAATGTAGTATGAGCATGAATCGTTTGTTTATTACGTGTGTTAGAAGGGTACATGCTCAATTTAGTGGAATTGGATGGCTTAAAGTAGATGCACGTGATTAAAACGGTATTGAACCACCAGATCTCTTTTAATAGGTCTAAAAGTCAATACCTAAATGATTTATATATAGTAATATAGTATGTAATATAGTATACATATACAGATCAAAGAGCTTCTACATGACACTAAGGGTAACAAAGGCTAGATTTGTACAATATTCACTACCATATCAAGATCCATATGTCCTTCATTCCAGTTTAACGTCCCCATAATATTACATAAATGTTAAACTCAGTTCACATAACTATTAACTATAACTCCATTAACGGATATTTCTTGTCTTTTGTCTGATTAGATACTTAGTCAGTGGGCATCTACAGTGAATAACAAACAAACAAACAAACAAACACAGTATATCTCACTCAAGAGCAGGGTCTGGGGGTAGGTGGTAGCGAGTCTTTCCTCTAGCTTAGTAGGTAGAGAGACCACTTCCAAAGAGACCCCCGACTCGCTAACAAACGCAGTATCAATAGCAATAGCAAGGCAGCATATTATATAGCATACAACACACACCACACAGCATACAGGTATATATAAAGACTTAGATATTGATATTACATACATCAAGGAAGCGACAAGTTTCATCTATCAAGGGCAGATGTGGACTACGTACACCTCACGCGAGTGGCCCCGCGTCCTGTCTTCACTTACCCTTTCTACCTATAGATCCCACTAAAAGTCCTTAATTTTAATTCTACGCCTCCACTCACTCCTATCCTCGATCATGTGCTCAGAGAGGTGCAAGTGTACCATATCTTGCCTAATTATCTCATCCCAAGTCAACCTAGGTCTTCCTCTACTCCTCCTACCCTCTAAGTTGATGTTCTCTACTGTTCTAACAGGTGCTGCCATCGGTCTCCTCTTCACATGCCCAAACCATCTTAATCTTCCCTCTCGTATTTTATCTGTGATACAAGCCACCTCTAGCATCTGTCGAAACACCTCGTTTCTTATCCGATCCAATCTTGTGTGTCCATACATCCACCTCAGCATTCTCATTTCCGCTACCTCTATTTGTTTCTCGTGCGATTTCTTTATGACCCAGCAGTCTGTTCCGTATAACATAGATGTACGTACAGTGAATGTGGGAAGAAATCCAATTCATCTAGACCCTGCGATATATATATCTTGGAAACTGGACAACACTCTAAAAGGTGAAGTGTATAAAGTAATCAGATACTTATAGCTACCAAAGAAGCATGAAGGCTCAAAAGAGGATAGCATTAAGGGTCAAAAGAGGCCAAATTTCTTTAAGGGGGGATGTTGATGTGTATACATAGAGACTAATTAAAACATACAGATTATCAGTTTATCATATAATCTTATGCAAATCCCAGCAACTTGCAAAGTTGGGATATCATATGTGGAGGCATCTGATTATTTAACTTTTTCCATTTACTTTATAGGCCGCAAGTATGTATGTGGGTTCAATTATACCAAAGCTGGCAAAAAAGCATGGCGAGTGATGAGTTGTCAACATAATATATGCTACAATAGTTGTATTGTATATTTGTATGTAATCTTAAGGGTATTTTCATTATCCTTCATGTTTTTTTGGAACTGGTATAAGTGAAACTAGATAAATACTTGGTGACATATAAGGTACCTCGATACATGGGTGGCCTTGATGAAATAAATTGAATACTTGGGTGGCCTCCACATATGTTATCCCTTATAATTTTCATTATTCATAATTGTTACTTCTCCTGATGTTACCCTATAATCTCGATAATTAATGATCCTTTACTTTTTGGACATGAATCAGACATTGCCAATAACTTTATTAAAGCCTATAGCTTTGTGAAAAATATCAGCTAAAAATGTAAGATACTTGGTCACAGTTATAACCACTTCATTATTAAGGAATAAGATGACATCTTTCTCGCTACATTTAAGAGATTACAACATAAGAAAATCAAGACTGCAAACACTAAAGCGACCGGCATCTAGTTAAACAAAATCAGCTTGCGTGGCCTATAAAGTAGTTTCAATATAGGGGTGTCTTCCACATACATTATCCCAAAGAAAAAGAGATTTGCATGAGTACCTTTTCATTAGAAAACTGAACAATCCTGCGAGATGTAGGAAGAAAATGAGAAACACGGGTCTTGCTGCCAGAGCCACTGTCATCATTTTTCTGGTTGTGACCATGGCTAAATTGTCTTTGCAAAGAAGCATGACGAGGGCTTTCAGTACTTGTTCTCTCCCTTACGCAAAGAAGCATTCGCCCTATATTTGTCACATTCATAAGAAATTCAAAACTACAAATATATAATGAACCTATTCCATTTGTTAGGGATTATACACACAAACTGAAACGCACACACGCGAAAGCAATTAAACGAGCATGGAGATTTAAAGTGGTTCGGTGATGTGACCTACGTCCACTTGTTCAGCAACAAGGTATTTTATTATTCAGGTGCTCAAGGAATTACAAGTGCAATGACATCGATATATAGAGAATAATCTAGGATTAGAAAACTTAATCCCCAAGTCAGGCCTAACCCTTGTAGAACCTGTTAGGGCCAGCTACCCCTTCTTACTAGCCTACACCACCCACCACCGTTATGTAATGAAGAAGGGACATTAGCGTGGACCATTGTTTCCCATCAAAACTATTCAAAAGTTGGCATGCAAGAAATCAAGTAATTACTTGGTCAACAAGTGGATGAGCGGATAGGAGGTCATCGAGGAGAAGGATCAAGGTTATGGACTTTAGGTGAGACCTTTCTATTTAGGAGTGGTTTATGGTTCATGCTACCTAGGTGTGTTTACACACTTGTTTGATATAGTACACATTGTTTATACACTTTGCTGTTATCTAGATCCATTTGCTTAGTTTGTGCCTACACTCTTATCTCACTTAGACTAGCGTGGGTTGTTTCCTACACCCTAACCCACTTAGCCTCATTGTGTGTTGCATCCTTGTATAATTGTATGCTTTCATATTTGTATGATATCTTAGTCTCACTGTTTGTTGTATTTTTTATGCTTTTTTTCATATTGCATGCTAGCTTACCCTCACTATGAGTTGAATCTTTGTATGCTTTCATATAGTATGCTAGCTTAAGATATGTTCTATCTATGTTTGTTACCTTATTATGGTCATCTTGTTGTTTGCTTTGCCTATGTATGTCACTGATGGAATGCTACCTTAGTATATGATATCTATTCCAGTAATATGTTCCAAGATGTATGGAATCCGAAGCGACCTCTCTATCCCTTAGGAAAGAAGAAAGGCTTGCCCCCACCCAACCCCTCCCAGACCCTACAAATTATGTGTGGGGTCTACTAGGTATGTATCTTTGTTTATTTTACTTGGCCACCAAGGTGGTAATACTTATGTAGTTTTTATGTCAGGGTTTATCTAATCAAGGAGTCTTGGAAATATCTTTAACTTAGGTTGATATTAGTTGGAAAATTATCTTAAAAACACTATGGACATCTATCATCTCCTTACATAAATCCTTAAACTTTATGTTTGTATGTTTATATCCCTCAACTTTTGAAATTTAACGATAAAGCCCTGATTTTTTTTTAAACAAAGGTTCTTCTTTACATGATCTTTAAAGCTTAACATAACGGTCCTTTTTGCATGGTTAAGTCTCTGAACTTTATAAAAATGACCCTTTGAAATAGTAGGAATATAATTTCACTAACTTATGTGCGAATTCGAAGAAAATCCATGGGGGTTTTCATGACAACCGCCCATAGTAATATTATAATCATCTAACTAATTTTCTGATAGTCTTATTATTTCTCTACTATTAGAAGGGGTTTATTAAGCTAAAATTGTATTGAATCAAGGAGAAGTATGTATTCCCACTTTGGTGTTCTTGTTTTCATCCCGTAAACGATATAAACACCCCCCCCCCCCCAAAAAAAAAAAAAAAAAAATCCAAGAGTAGGTATAAATTACTGATCTGTTATAATATATGGACGAGACTACACTGTAACTCATACCAACAATATCTGTGCTTGATACACCTTCTGTTCTTTTTATTTGCTTATAGCGACCCGCTTTCTTTGCAAGGGCATATGCATCAGTTCCATCAGGGAGAATGCATGGGTCATCTCCATGAATAATATAATCTATATTGTACTCATCAAACAGTTTCCTCATAAATTCTTCAGTTATAGCATAAGGGGCATCAGGAATGACTTCATCAACCCACTTCACAGCACTAACCATAAGCATCCTAAGATAAGAAAACCAAGATGAAAAGATGTAGTTGATGCTAATGCTGCATTTAATATAACCATGATACAGATTCAATAGATATTATATGCTTACCTTATTATTTATTGATGTGGATCATATTCATTTTTTATGGTTCTTTTGGAGAATTATGGGGTAGAATAGCACTCAAATAGACAAATGAAGGAAGAAAAACCAGGAATCAATTAGATACTCAATGGAAAGTTGAAAACACACAACAAAAATTTTAGATCCCAGGGTAAGACCTCGATACCATTGGTTCCAAGTCAATAAGAATATACCAAAGAGCTTCAATACAAGCTATACATAAGCACAACAAAAAACATAAGGGAAAGAATCCTAACAAATACAAAACTAAATATATGCAAGCTGTTGACTTTATGCAAGGTAGCTCCTTAATCCCTCCCTCATTTATCATAAGATTCTTGCTAACCCTTAACAAAAATTTTGAGTCCTTGTTCACAATTTGTCAAGAAACAGACCATCATTGTAGACCAATACAATTATGAGTTTACAACCATCATCATATGTCCAACCCTCCAAATAAAAAGGATTGAATTGAAGGACTCAATGTCCTCTCTAAAAGGCCATGGATCCTAACCATGCCGCCATGCCCAAATGCAAAAAAGTTTATCCGCTATTCGACTTCTACATATTTTGTATATGCAATTGTCAAACTTGTTACAACTTGAATTCCAGTCGTCTTGGTTTAAAAAAGCGCTATGAGGCGCTGCTTAAAGCGTGAGGCGCTAGGGGCGCTGGACAAATCGCCTCACTTCAGTTGAGGCGCCAGAATACATGAAGCGGGCTGAAGCGGCGCTTCAGGCTTGGAGCGCTAGGCGAGGCGAGGCGGCGCTTCACGTATGATGGTCAATTTCTGGTGATTTTCAGGAGAACACTTTGGTTCTTTTTTAGGCGCTAGGGCATGTGCTTTTGTGTAAAATCGAACAAGTAGATGAGATGAAGACATGAAGTTGAAATAGAGGTGCAATAGCAAGAGGCCATATCAGACTTACAAGAGATTACACTAAAGGAAATTTTAATGAAGAAATCAGAGGAGAGCTGCCAGGAGGAGAGGAGGCTGTTGATGGAGGAGAGCTGCTAGGAGGAGAGGAGGCGACTTTAAGTTTTAGGGTTAACCCACCTCTTATTTCATTTTTGAAAATTACATTCTTCACCCTTAAAATTATAATTTTTGTTGAAGTTTACCCTAAACTTTTTCTTATTTGTTTATTTGTTTTCTTTTCTTCTTTATGAAGTTATAGTTCTTGTACACAAAGCTTGGTTTGTTGTACATTGGGCTTAAAACTGATTTTGTGCTTCTTTAGGTTGTATTTATAGTTTTTTAGGTTGTACATAGATATTATTTATATTTTTATTACTTTTTTAGTTTAGCGCCTCACATACGTGAAGCCCTCGCCTCGCGCTTGAGGCGTGGCGCCTCGGATTTTGGTATCGAAACGCTTCACCTCGCCTCGCGCTTTTTAAACCAAGCCAGTCGTTTATTATTGAAGGGTGTTAAAACCCAATGATTACACACTAACACTATATATAGCAGTTAGAACTAACTAACTAACTATTACATTTACACATTTAGTCCCTATACTTTGTACTAAACACTTTTAAGCATAAAAGTACAAACTAACATTCAAACTACTAAACATACAATACAACTAACAAAAGAATTAACTAACATTCACCCCCTTTAATTCTTTCAAATCTCCAACTCCTAGTTTACTCTTCATTTCAGCAAACTTTATCCGGGGTAATGCCTTGGTAAGTATATCTGCCTTCTGTTCATTTCCCTCAATGTGTCTCACCATCACACATTTCTTTTCAACACATGATCTAATGTAATGATACCTTACATCAATGTGTTTTGACCTACCATGAAAAACAGGATTTTTCATCAATTGTGCAGGATCGACTATGGGTGGTTTTTCTCTCAACTCACTGTGAATAACACTCAGCAAGTAGTCTATGAAGAGTTGATCACAATATACCAAGTAGCAAGCAGTAAGAAAATAAACACAGCAAGTAAATTTTCAAGGTACTTTTATATATTGCCTCTCAACTCAAAGGATTACAAGACTCTTGGACTCAAATCGCTTATCTAATGAGTTACATGGAGAAGATATATATAATACTACCTACAGCCGGATATACTTTGATACCAGCTGGACACCTCTAACCTTACATCTATACTACAAGACTCTAGGTGAGGTCTTTCAGACATTTTGCCTGAGAGTTGGTAGTCAGGACATGTCCCTGACTTACCTTTTGTCACCAACTAAAGTTGGTAACATGTACTATCATAAAAAGGTGAACAGTAGAATAAAGTATGGTCAACAACATGGCTCTTTAGGAAGATGCCATGCTGTATCAGAGGTCTGCAGCGGACTGTCAGGGACCATACTTTTATCTGCTGGTCATAGCAATGTCTTCCGAAGGATAAAGTACCTCGGAAGAATAACTTCTTCCGAAGCCACTTATACTTCGGATGACTGCTTCTTCCGAGGCTTGGAGTCTTCTTTGTCTTCGGAAGCAGACTTTGTCTTCAGCTCTTTCATCAGACTTTGTCTTCGGAAGCTCAGACTTTGTCTTCAGCTCTTTCATCAGACTTTGTCTTCGGAAGCTCAGCCTTTGTCTTCAGCTCTTTCGGAAGATCTCTTGCTCAGCTTCGGAAGCCTTGGAATGTAGTACCAAAAATGACTATGTGAAGTAGTTTTGGTTGCACCAGCCTTATCATGATCCAACAAATTGTATAGCAGATTTATTGTCAACATATATCAATATAGGACCCATGTCTTTATCCATCAACTCCTCAATCAAACCTTTAAGCCATATGGCATGCTGTGCAGTTGCAGTTGCAGCCATAAATTCGGCCTCACAAGAAGACAATGCCACTGTCTCTTGTTTTTGATTTACCCAACTGATAGGTCCTCCTCCAAAATAGAATATCATTCCTGTAGTACTCTTGCCATCTGCCTTAGTAGGCGCATGTGAACTATCACTGTACCCTAACAAATCCCCTGCTGCACCATTTCTGTACCAAATACCATGATCCAAGGTGCCCTTCACATATCTCAGAATAGTTTTTACTGCTTGCCAGTGAGTAACTTTAGGTTTCTCCATAAACCTACTAGCTATCCCAACTGCATAGCTTATGTCAGGTCTTGTTTGTGTCAAGTACCTTAAACATCCTATAACTCTCATGTACTTAGTTGAATCAACAGCCTCTCCTTCATCATCCTTACCCAGTTTCACACCTGGGTCCATTGGGATCTTGGATGCATTACATTCCAACAAGCCTTGATCTTCTAGTACCTTTCTACCATACCCAGACTGAGAAACAAATATGCCATCTTTGCTTTGATTAACCTCAATCCCTAGGTAGTAATGTAGTAGGCCCAAGTCAAACATTTCAAAGCAGCTCATCATCATGCCTTTGAATTCTTTAATCACAATAACATTAGAACCAGTCACTATGATATCATCCACATAAACCCCTAGTAACTACTCCTTTATCAGATTGTCTCTTGTAGACTGCATGTTCTCTTGGACATCTTTTAAAACCAAATTTTACTAAGGTTTCATGTAGTTTTATATTCCAAGCTCTTGGAGCTTGTTTGAGCCCATACAAGGCTTTAATCAATCTATACACCTTAGTCTCATCTCCCTTTTTCACAAAACCTTCAGGCTGCTCTACATACACTTCCTCATTCAAATCCCCATTAAGGAATGCAGTTTTCACATCTAAGTGATGAGCCACCCAGTTGTGTACAGCTGCAAAGGCTAACAACACTCTCACAGTTTCAAGCCTGGCTACTGGTGCAAAAACCTCTTCATAATCTACACCACATTGCTGCACATATCCTTTAACAACTAACCTGGCTTTGTGCCTAATCATATCACCTTGTGCGTTTTTCTTTAGTTTGAAAAGCCACTTCAAACCTATAGGTTTTACACCTTTAGGACAATTCACTAATTCCCAGGTTCCACTCTTTTCAATACTGGTGAGTTCATCTCTCATTGCTGTCATCCATTATACACTATCCTTGGCTTGCTTGAACCCTACTGGTTCATCTACATGTAATAACAATTCATGTTCACTATATTGAGGAGGCTCAAAGGGAATCTTCTCTAGTACCTCTGTCCTGTCAAAGACATCTTCCACGGATGTAAATCCTCTAGGTGGAGTGTCATCATAAGTTGATCTAGGAATTTGATCAACTTCTGATGCACTTCCAGAAGTTCCCTGAGTATCACCACTCACATCAACACCCCCTGAATCTTGTGTTGTGTGCAGCCCTGCATCACCTGAATCATGCCAACTTGAATCACTGTCATCTTCTACTTCTTGACCAGAGGACACTGAACTTTGTCCTGAAGTAGACAGGCCTATAAACCCAAATTCTGAGTACCTTCTTCTTGAGTCTTCACTGCTGTGGGCTTCCCAATTCCAGGGTATGTTCTCCTCAAATAAAACATCCCTGCTCACCACAATCTTCTTGTTAGCAGGATCATACATCCTATAAGCTTTGGAACCAGGTTCTACTCCAAGATGGACCATTGGAATACTCCTGCCATCAAGCTTTCTCACTAGGTTTCCAGGGACCTTCACATGTCCCTTACAACCAAACACTTTCAAGTGTGTTAGGTTTGGTTTTCTAGTGAACATACACTCATAGGGAGTTATCTTCTCCAAAGCCTTAGTAGGAACTCTGTTTAACAAGTAAACAGCATGCCTAACAGCTTCTCCCCACAAGTACAAGGGCATACTCATAGCCTTTAGGATAGATCTCACCATTCCCATGATGGTTTGATTCTTTCTCTCCACAACACCATTCTGTTGTGGAGAGTAAGGAGCTGTGAGATACCTCTTAATACCATCAATTGAGCATAGTTGCTCAAAGGTTTTAGAGGTGAACTCCCCTCCCCTGTCAGTCCTAAGAGCTTTGAGTGTGAAGCCAGTCTCCAATGGGGCTTGTTGCTTGAATTTCTCAAAGAACCCTGATGCTTCATCATTAGTCTTTAACATGTACACCCACATGTATCTTGAAAAATCATCAACCAACAACATGAAGTACTTGTTCCCTGCTGATGTAGGTGGATCAAATGGTCCACACAGATCAGCATAGACCAGTTCTAAGGGTTGTTGTGCCCTATAGACACTGATCTTTGGAAAAGGGTATCTCCTTTGTTTTCCCACTAGGCAACTTTCACAAACTTGTGCTTTGTGGGAGATCCTTGGCAACCCCTTGGCCATGCTATGCTTAGACATCTTATTCATTGACTCAAAACCCAAGTGGTCAAGTCTAGCATGCCATCTCCAAGCATCATATTCAACAACAGTTAGCAAGTTCTCAGGTTGAGTTACTTGTAGGTTGACTGTGTACAGTCTATTTTCCCCCTTCTTGACCTTCAACAAGGTCTTTCCACTCTTCTCAAAGACCCAGAGGAACCCTTCTTTCATTTCTATCCTGCAGCCTACCTCATCTAATTGGCCTAGGCTCAGGATATTGCTTTTAAGTGCAGGTATGTAGTATACTTGGGTGACTACTCTATGTTCTCCATTCTTGCAATGGAGGCATATTGAACCCCTGCCCTTGATGGTCACGACTGATCCATCTCCAAACTTCACTTTCCCACTTATTGCTTCATTCAATTCACAGAAATGAGCCTTTACTCCAGTCATATGATTACTAGCCCCATTATCCAAGTACCAGGTGCTAGAATCAGCCTCATTTCCACTGGACATTGCTTCTGGGAACACTCCATGTTCTTCAAGGAGGCCTAGATCCTCCTTCACCATGAGAAGAGTTGATTCATGATCTTCTTGGGATTGTGATAAGTGAGCTTCATGGCTTTCTCTCCTGGGTGCCCTGCACTCATTTAAGAAGTGCCCAAGCTTATCACAATTGAAGCATCTCATGCTTCTCTTGTCTTTCTTGCACCCACACCCTTCTCACTGCCATTGTGTGGTGGTCTGGTGGCTGAATTCTTCCCAGTTCTCCCCCTTCCTCTACTGCTTGTCTTCCCATCACCATAAGAGGATCTTGATCCTTTTGACTCACTCTTGGTTCTCTCCTGCCACTCAGCCTTTGTCAGCAAGAGTTGGCCTGAGGAATTCTTGCCATGAGTCACTGGTTTAACTCTCTCCTCATAGGCTTTCAGCCTGCCAATGAGTTCTTCAAAGGGCATAGTGTCTAGCTTTGAGAACTGCTCAATTGCAGCCACAATTGGGAGAAGTCTCTCAGGTGCTGCCTTCAAGACCTTCATCACCTGTTTTGATGGCTCAATTGTGGTTCCCAATGCCCTGTATCTTGACACCAATTCACCCACCTTCCCAGCAAACTCATCAATTGAGTCTTGATCACTCATTGTCAGCATCTCAAACTCTCTGTCAAGAGTTTGAATCCTAGCCTGCTTGACCCGATCCTCACCAACAAATCTTTCTTTCAAGGCGCCCCACACATCTTTAGCCTCCTTGTGTGCAGCAACCTGCAGCAGTACATCTTCGGGCAATGATTGAAAGATGAATGCTCGGGCCTTCTTGCCAAGTCGCACATCGACTGTGGCATCTTTCTCAGGTTGGATAGCATCCCACAGGCCCTGCGCATCCATGAAGGCCTCCATCTTAATCGCCCAAGAGGTGTAGGTGGTGGGGGTAAGAATTGGGATCTTGAAAGAGATCGGATCATTGGCTGAGCCTTTAACAGCCAATTGTCGATAGTCGGCCATTGATCAAATCAACAGTCGAATTGAGATCGAATTAGGTGTAGAGGAGTGGAATTGAGATCGAATTGAGATCGAATTGAGTCGAATTGAGATCGAATTGGGTCGAATTGAGATCGAATTGGGTCTTCCTACGCGCGTCGCGATGGGAATCGAGGGAGGTGGAACTCAACTGCCATAGAGAAGTGGCGGTGGTGGCCGTTAATTGCGCCGGTGGTGCAGTAGCAGTCGTTGGAGGGAAAGATTCAAGATCGAGAGCTTTTGTGGCTCTGATACCAAATGTTACAACTTGAATTCCAGTAGTTTATTATTGAAGGGTGTTAAAACCCAATGATTACACACTAACACTATATATAGCAGTTAGAACTAACTAACTAACTATTACATTTACACATTTAGTCCCTATACTTTGTACTAAACACTTTTAAGCATAAAAGTACAAACTAACATTCAAACTACTAAACATACAATACAACTAACAAAAGAATTAACTAACAAAACTTACATATATAGCATCATAAAAAGCTTAAGGGATTGCCAATTATGTGGGACCATCTATTTCAATTTTCAAACCTTTTTTATGTTGTAGTCATGTGGTTGCCATTTAAATCTAGTGTACCCATCCTTTGTTTAAATTCTCATAATTGTTATCTATGCAACAAGCCGCATTGATGCGCCGGTGGTGGCCGTTAATTGCGCCGGTGGTGCAGTAGCAGTCGTTGGAGGGAAAGATTCAAGATCGAGAGCTTTTGTGGCTCTGATACCAAATGTTACAACTTGAATTCCAGTAGTTTATTATTGAAGGGTGTTAAAACCCAATGATTACACACTAACACTATATATAGCAGTTAGAACTAACTAACTAACTATTACATTTACACATTTAGTCCCTATACTTTGTACTAAACACTTTTAAGCATAAAAGTACAAACTAACATTCAAACTACTAAACATACAATACAACTAACAAAAGAATTAACTAACAAAACTTACATATATAGCATCATAAAAAGCTCAAGGGATTGCCAATTATGTGGGACCATCTATTTCAATTTTCAAACCTTTTTTATGTTGTAGTCATGTGGTTGCCATTTAAATCTAGTGTACCCATCCTTTGTTTAAATTCTCATAATTGTTATCTATGCAACAAGCCGCATTGATGCAAGAATTTCCCAGATAAGGCAAAGCATTTAAAACTTATAAAAATTCCCAAAATGTCCCTTTAAACCCTCCTGACCCCCAAAATGTCTCTTTGACTGACCTCTTCCCAAAAATGTCAACACTTTAAACAGGGTCGTCCGAACTTTAAATAGGGTCATATTTAACTTTAAATAGGGTCGTTCGACCGTGTTGCAAGTTCGAGCGAATTTATTTGTAAACAGGGTCGGTCGAACATTAAATAGGTTCGATCGATCGTTATTTATTATATATATAGATATTCTTTATTTTTATGTCCGAAACGACCATGACATGCCAAGAAGTTAGAATCACGGTTAGCTTTTTTCCTGATGTAAACCAACAAGGGATCAAGGCAGTGGATTGTACTTAGGGGGCGGAGACGACTCTGTTGGAGATGGCCTGGTCAAAGGGACATTTTGGGAATTTTCCCTTAAAACTTTAATCACCAGACATGGCAATGAGACAGTGTAAGCTTATAAACTACAAAATACCATTTCCATGTATTTAAATGTTCTCTCAATTATCTTGTGTTCCCTTTTATAATTTCTTCGCTCAATGTGGCATACATTTTGCCCTCAAGGCCACACAGTTAAATAATCCAGTTTTTTTACAATTCCTCACCTTTCACAACTCACAATATTTAAATCGCTATAGACTAGTCACTAGTGCACTTCCTGACCCCTAAAGGATCGATTTCAAAAAGCAATAACAAGCATAACGCAGACCTGTAAAATCCCCGCCTACCTATTGCTCAAGCATAAAGACCACTCGCCCATACAATTATAAGTTTAAGATACTCTTTCTCACTCTACTAAATTACTAATGGTAACTATGCTACCAAAATGACACATATAATTAGACAAGCCCCATAGATCTAATTTAAAAACCTAAAAAACGCTAGACCTAACAAAATTACAAAACAATCATATACCAAATGCATCATCTAGCTACAGGATTTAAACATGAGATTTAACCTAATCTAGTAAATTAACCAAAAACACAGCATTAAACCGAACGATGCCAACTCAGATCTCATAAGTAAGATAACTTAACCATCAAAACTGTAACAGAAACTGAAATTTCTACAAGGATCAAGTACAGAAGTACAGAACCTTTCATGAAGCGGAGTAACCGGAGGACCTTTATTCACCGTAATCTCATCATCACTAACAACGCCAACAATCAACTGATCTCCCAACGCACGCGCTTGCCGGAGAGCGTTACAGTGGCCGTAATGCATCATGTCGAAACAGCCGTCCATGTACACACGAACAGGCCTCTTCTTCCTCCTCCTCCTTGCGATAATGTTCAGAGGCGAGAGCTCCGGCCATGCGGCGGTTAACGCCACCACTGATAGACCTGCAACCACACCTCCGATCACCATGTCGAGAGGATTCGCTTCGAGCTTTCTAGACCTATGTCTGAACTCATGGTTTCAGATTCAACAGATTGTTGTTGTTTGAGAGATTTTTGTGTTGAATGTGTGTGCGGTTGTAGCCCTTTGGGAGTTTGTTCCCCAATTTGGTTTCTCAGGTTGTTTTTTTTTGAAAGATCAACCAAATACATAAACTTCACTGGATAACAATATGGATTATCCAGCCAAGATACACCAATTACAATATTGGAATTAACCCATATTATACTCTCATACTACATAAATTAAATCACACCACTCACTCCAAGTTAAATTAAGTTCATTTGCTCTGCTTTTAATCCACAGAAAACCCCATGATCGAATGTCTTCAATAATCTTCCTTGTGCAAGGTGCCTTATTCTCGAATCTAGCAGCATTCCGGGTATACCAAATGCTCCAATATGAGATTTGTAGCACCGCCCAGACCACCTTTCTCCACCTAGCCGAACCCCTATTAGTCTTATGGATTAAGGCTAAATCCTTACATTCAAGAATAACTATTGGTTTCAATCTGCACCATTTCGCCACAAACTCCCGAACTACCTCCAACGCTCCACATGACCCGAATAGGTGTACAACCGTTTCTTCCCTATCACTGCAGAAGACACATCTTAAATCTTGAATAGCGATGCTTCTACTTGCTAGCGCCATAGTCGTAGGGATCCTTTCTTGTATTAACCTCCAAGTAAGAACATTTACTTTGGCGGGCACCCAATTATTCCATTCAAACTCCAAGTCTAAATCACTGAATAGTCTACCTTCACATTCCACTTTCAGACTCCTCACCGAGAACACTCCGGACCCATCCATTGTCCATTTCCACCTATCCATATTCTGATGAAATGCAAACCGATCACATGCCGACAGAAGTGTAGACATTTCCCCTACTTCTTCAGCCGTGGTTGGCCTCCTAACCCATGAGAACTGCCACACTACACCCCCGTCCCTCTCGGATACCCTATCCCGCAACATCACATTCTTATTCCTTTCCAACTGAAACAGTCTCGGTAGTTTCATGCACAACGGAGTATCAAACAGCCACGTTTCTTTCCAAAAAGAAACCAATTTATTAACCCCCAGCTCAGCTTTAAAGTAATCCATAAGATCTATCCCCATGCTCTCAAAATCAGAGCCAATTCCCCCAATCTGTTTCCATGGACCCGCTACGGTCAGCCTTCTTGGGATAAAGCTCCACTCCCTTGAACCGCTATGAACGCCCCACACGATCGTCTTCCATAAACTTTTGTGTTCCACCTTAGCTCTCCACCACCATTTGGCCAGCAAAGATAAGTTAGCCAGCCTTAAAGAACCGAACCCCAAGCCCCCCTGTTCCTTGGGTGTCATAAACTTCTTCCACGATACCCAATTTATTTTACTCTTTTCCGCATCCGCACCCCAGAAAAATCCCTTCTCAACCTTTCTAATTTCTTTATAACTCCAAGAGGAGCTTTATATAAAGAGAAATAGTACAATGGCAAAGCATTCAATACCGACTTTAGAAGAGTAATTTTCGCTCCATAAGAAAGAGATTTTGCCAACCAAGGGGCCAACCTCTTCTTGAATATTTCCACTATCGGATCCCAACTCTTAATCAAATTCATGTTTGCCCCCACTTGGAGACCAAGATATTTGAATGGAAATGAACCCCTAACACACCCCAATAAATTCGCTATTACCTGCACTTGTGTATCTTCTACTCCCACTCCATATATGTTACTCTTAAGATGATTAACCTTCAAACCCGATACTAGATAGAAGCACCGTAACAATCTCTTTAAATTTATTGCATTTTGAAGCGACCATTCCCCAATGAATACAACATCGTCAGCATATAGAAAATGGGACAGTGGTCGGCTAATTCCCGGGAGTTTTAGACCTTCGAATATACCCATCGAGCACGCTTTTCTCATTACCCCTGATAATGCCTCCATAGCTAACACGAAAAGAAATGGAGATAACGGATCTCTTTATGCGACCACTGATTTGGTTTCTCAGGTTGTGATTCACTGATTTGGTTCTCTTTATGCGTCTTTCAGTAAGTTACACTTTTAGTCCCCGTGTCAGTGTGCTGTGATGAGAGTTATGTTGAGTTCACCAGTTTGTTTATTATGTCCAATGGTTTTAACTTTGAGTATTTTTTTTCTTTTTTAATACTCTCCTTTTGTTTTCATATTCTATACTTTGAAGGGAAAAAAACAAGGTTTAAATCACTTTGATAACAAAAGCAAATGAATGTGAGTTGTCTTTTTAAAAAAGGTTGAGTAAATTATTTGATAAACTTTATATATATCAACTAACTTTAATAATTGTGCATTACACGAGTGAGTATAGTAGATTAAATGTTAAATAAAATATAAATAATTTAATTATAAAAGATATTCTAAGATATGATTTAAGTAATAAAATAATGATAATAACTGTTTAAACATACTTTTAATCTTTTTTTTTTTTTTAAAAAATAAATATTTTTTTTCAAAACAAAACATTTTGAAAAACCTTCAATATTATAACTCCCAATTTAAATATTTTTTTATTTATAAAAAATTAATTTTAAATACAAATTTTATAATATATTTTGTTTCCTAAGAAAGTTTGACATTTTAGAAAAATTTCTCATTTTATAAAACTTTATTTTTTAGAAATAACATTAATAAAAAAACTATTTTTATTTAATTAAATAAATATTTTTAGTTTAAAAAGAAATTAAATAATATTTTTAGTTTAAAAAACTATTTTTATTTAATTAAATAAATATTTTTAGTTTAAAAGAAATTAAATAATATTTATAGTGATTAATGTAACTAATAAATAGGAGTAAAAAGCGAAAAAAAATTGATTAGTAATATACTGCTTAACCATGCTCAACTCGACTAATTTACACTGCACCCTTCATAAAAACCAACAAACTCAGGAACAGCAGTTTTAGACCCTTTCCAAGAGCCCGACAACCTTGGAATCAACCCGTTTACACCCTTCCTAAAAGCCTAACAAGCTCAAATTCCACCCGTTTGCACACTTCCAAAAACCCGTGTACATCTTGTAAAGTAATCGAATTATTTGCTAATCCTTAATCACCATAACATCCCTAACTTGAATACAAATACTATAACGATTGTGGAAAACAAAAAAGAAAAAGTAAATCAAATTCATCATAATCACTTTCCTAACTGCTATAACAGTAAGCCTTCTTCAGATTCCTGTCAATCACAACTGCAATCTCCTCAAGAAACTGGACAAATTGGGTCCAAATGACTAGAAATACACAGCAGATTGCCACGTCATCACTTGAAGATCCACGATTTACAGAAATCGGGTCGGGTCCAGATTTCTCTTCCGATTAAAGAAATTTGCATGTAATGAGAGCCAACATTACGGTTGACATTGCAATCGGTCAAGAAACGGTTTTCAGGATTTAGAAACTTTCTCCAGTGAATTTTATAATTCCGAATACCGAGTTCAAGCCAGGGTTTCATGTTGCCATTGAAGTGTAATACAGCTGCTTTGTTAATTGCTTCATTAGTGATACCATAATTATGGCCCAGCCCAGATAACATCCATGAGTCATCAAGAGCAAAGTTAATCCTTGAAATGACAACATGGTTGCGCCTAGTGTAGTTGTTTCGGTCAATCGCTGTTCACAAAGAAGAGGCAATGGTCAAAATGTGTCCTGGGTACATAATATTAGTTGAGGTGACTTTATTGACCCATTTGGTTGTGATGGTTTGGTTCGGGTCATTTGTATTTCTAATGGGTCAAACAGATAAAGTAAAAATAATATGTTTTGAAAAGAAAAGCATGAAATGGGTTGAACTATTGAAAGTCACCCAAAGTGTATTACAATGCATAAAACTTTGGAAATTATTTCATTTAGAAAATATAGATTATTACTGAAATGCTATGATTCTTGGTATCATATTTGACACTAACTATTTGTAGAAGATAAATAAGCTTGGGACAAAAAGTGAACCTGGTCAACCCAACCCATTTTGACCCATACCAAAAGTGACCCGTTTGGTAACATCCACCTCCCCCCCTCCTCTAAATATCACCCCTTTTCCACCTCTATGATATATTTGTCAGCAAGGTGATTGATATAAAGAAATTAGGTTGTGTGATATAATCATATATAGAGGTGGAAACTGGGCATGTCAGGTTGGTTATCAATCAATATGGGGATACTAATCTACTATTTGTGTCAGGTCAAAATGGGTCAGATTGATTTATAAATAATTATTGTTTTGAATATGAATAGAGGATTGTATTTTTTTAATAACTGTCTAATGTGCAAATAAAAATATTCATCCAGGCATAAAAAATATACTCTAGGTGATGTATTTTTGGATTCCACCTCCAACTACAAACATTATTACCTAGAATAACTGAATGAGAAAATAAAGAAAAAATGAATCAAGATATAACTCACCTGTTGCACCAAACTTTGGTACATTTTAGTAACATCTTTTTCCTTCCACCGAACCAAATCAATAACATTAATCCCGGACATCCACGTACAAGAATTAGCATCGTAGTTTACTTTTCCCAAATAATTTTTAATTGCCCCCAATTTCACCTTGCAAAACTGCACTGCGCCAATGACTTTTCCATTCATGTCAAGATTCCACAATGCTGATAAATCACGCTGGACAACAATATCGTCATCAAGAAGAATAACTTTCTTCAAAGTAGGGAATATTCTTGGTAGGGATAATGCAAATGAGAAAACACAGAGATGTATTCGGTTCTGCTTTTAGACACAGATGGGAAAGAGAGACGTAATTCTTGGGGCATTGACAAATGAGAAGGCGGTTGACCTTCTAGAAGATCAAGATCTTCAATGTTCAAAACATGAACAGTTGCACCCTTATAAGAATTAGTGAAGAACCACATTTTCATGGAGAAGAAGCTTTGCTTATCTGTCACACATGAAAGACCTGCTTCTTGCTGACCTGAAAATAATATAATGAGTTCATGATATAGTAGAGATGATTAGTAGAGGTGGCTTTTCAATCCATTTGTTTATGAATGGGTTTATATGAATGGGTTGATTCAGGTAGTGTCTTATCTTACAGTTCAAATTAAAATAAGCTAAAAAGGAAATGTTAAAATCTTTAATGCATGGAACCTCTTGACTATTTATTCCAAAAAAAATATTATTGAAGTAATCTACCATTGAAATCGTATTTTAAACCATTTACTTTTCAATTCGGGTAATGCTTTTACTCTAACGAGTCAAAGAAAAACATATCAAAAATCACCCAAGTGTATTTCAATGCATAAAACCTTATAAAGCATTTTTTTTTCAAGATACCAGATTATTATTCGAATGATATATTCTTAACCATAATTGACACACTAACTAATGATATATAAGGGATGCTTTGTGTGGAGGCAGCCAAAGTACGCAAACTTTTTCATTAAGGAGTCATAATTGACACGCTAACTAGTGATACAGGGATACTTTGTGTGGAGGCCGCCCAAGTACCAAACTTTTCATTGAGGCCACATGTATCGAACAAGCTTTATAGTTTGCTCAAGAAATCCAAATTTTGGCCTCCACATACATTATCTCCAAAGAAATCACAAATTTTTGGCAAATTTGGGTAGCCTGGGCTGTCGCTACAACAATTTACCCGTTTTGAATCGTTTATGAAGTGATTACAATATATCTATAGCCTAGAAAAAGGTTGACTACTTGGGTGGCCTCCACGTATCAATATCTCTTTCAAATTTATAATCATGTGCAAAAATCAATCGACCCGACTAACTTTGACCTACCCAATCAGCCAATTTTGCCACCTCTAATAAATAGATTAAATGATAGATACAAGAACATACTTTTGCATGCATAACAGTCGAATTAATTACTACAGATGATGCAAGCACATTGTTGGAAAAGATAACATAGTGATGCAGGTCCGGGTTCAACAAACTATCTGACAGATCAGCATCAACTGGTGAAGTTTTAAAATACTCGACAGTTAGTCTCGTTGACAGACAATGTAGACTTTTTGGTGTTGTTTGGACCGCAAGTTGGTAAAGAAAAGCACTCTGTTTCATATGAAAGTTGGCTTCATCTTCTGTTAAATCGACTAATTGTCTTAGTTTTTTGTCAACATTGTTACAGTCAACAATAGCTGATTTTGCTTTGGTAATTGTGGTTTCCATTTTTTGCAGCTTCTTCTCAACCCTGATAACACCCACAATCTTTACTTTGAGTGTCTATGGAACTTGGAATTTGGAAATATACAAATACAATAAGACTAAGTATGAACGAAAGGGAAGTACAATAAAATTAATAAGGACAAACCGCACAAAGTAGAATGAGGCTTATGCTATTCCCAAAATGGAACAAACTTGTATGTTATTTAGACTGTAGCAAAAATTGAAATGATGAACAAGTAGAACGGTATTTGTTGCTTATTTTTCAGAATTGCTGACGTGTCACCTAACTTGTCATTTTAATGTATATGTATATGCAATATGGCAATAAGTACTTGTAACATGAACTTTAAAACATAATAATTTTGAACCTATAAATAAATTTACTTTTTGATTTATTTCCACATAAGAATTTTTTGCATATGTAGCATCTAAGGTGGTGGCTGGCATAGCATCAAGCCATCAACCAGCGCACATCAGCTGTTTTCAAGTAAATCGGTTGAAATAATTGATAATAAATCTTAAGTTGATTTCTATTTTGTGCCAAAACACTAACTTATAAAGCTCATTCCTATGTCATGCAATTTGCCCTAAATTAAAAAAAGACAATATATTCTTAATAACTTACTGTGGAGGAAGATCTGCATCTGAAGAACTTCACTGAGAATACGTTCAAACTCTTGAATATTTTGCTTTATTTCTTGTGTAAATTGGTCAAATTTTGGAAGCTTTGCAATACTGGGATAATAAGCGCGAGCCACATACAGCTGATCCTTCATTTTTTTACTATAAAATCTTTCATTTTTTCCCTATGTTGCTGACGCCATAAGCAATAGCTCCCAAACTTTAGTTCACATGTTTTTTCACTCTCACCAATGGCTGGACTTGTTTTAGCGTCTTCCGTTGATGAGCCGATTCCAACATTCTATATAATAGGATTAATTCACATAAACAATTAATATAAATTCTATGGCAAATTGCATGAGATAGAATGGATGCAGACTTTGTGCTTTTTTTCCCGAATTTTAGCAGCCAACTTTTTATCAGGCACCAAATATTGAACAGCTGTAAATATACATGGCACTGGCTAACGCCATGGCAGTTGCCATTGTGGAAAAAACCATTTTTTAATTTATAAATGACAAATAAAATGCAACAATGGTAAGTTTTGGGATAAAAATGCAGCGTATAAATACCAGATACCATTCGAACATGCCATTGTTGCTATATTGGTAATAAAAAGTAGCTTGGTTACTATAACAGGTAATGAAACAGGAGATTGTTTCTATTGAGCCAATTTTAAGTCAGTTGATAAAGTAGGGAACAAATGTAAGTTTCTATTTCATGCGGTATGCCCTAATTTTGGGATAAAAATGCAGCGTATAAATACCAGATACCATTCGAACATGCCATTGTTGCTATATTGGTAATAAAAAGTCGCTTGGTTACTATAACAGGTAATGAAATAGGAGATTGTTTCTATTGAGCCAATTTTAAGTCAGTTGATAAAGTAGGGAACAAATGTAAGTTTCTATTTCATGTGGTATGCCCTAAATCTATATAGTACTATGTGAATTCAACCCTTACAAATCATAAAAAAATACGTACATGTTTTTTTGGAGGTGGGTTTAAAACTTGTGTAGGCACAGCAAAACCTGCAGTTATTTCAAAGATGCATAAATAGTTTTGTATTGAAGAACCAAATTGATTTATAAGCATAAATAAAAACATTTTAAGAACAATGATCTACCAGTGGTTATGTTCTCAGTTTCCTTGACAGAGTTCCTTCTAAATTCCTGATGAAAACAACATACATGACAACGAGATAATCAGCTTAATCATCTCCAAGTTCCTTCTTTTCTTAACGAATGTATATTTCATCTACATAAAAGCATTCTTAAGCTTACAAATTAATCACATGAAAATCAAAATGCCTGAAGTAAAAAGTTTTTACTAGAGAGACCTTAGGATAAAATAAATGCATTATTCATTTAGTTTAGAAACCAATCCTCAAAAGAAGGATGACAGCACATTAGTAGCATATAAATAAAATTATTTAAATAGAAAGAAGTTTTAAATGCATAATCATTATGCTAAACCAGTCCTGGAAAGGAGGAGCGTACATAAGTATTTTTGAACAAGTATAAATATTTTAATAGTTATGCAAAAAGTTTTAGAATGTCTGTTGTCATTTAGTTTAGAAACAGTCCTGAACGAAGGAGCAGGCATAAGTAGATAAAAATATATAAATATGTGAATTGTTTTTTAAGTTTAAAAAGAATTATACAGAAGTTTCAAAAATGTTGAGCATACAAGTTCAGGAAATACGAAATTTCTCATATTGAGGGGAGAGTGAAGTCACTTTTTGATGCACATGTATTAAAACTACAAGTAGAACAAAAAGAATGATCCCTCCCTAAGCATGTCAAAAGCAATGAACTAGCTGCAGATGTTTGCATAAAATCATTAGGTAATGAAAGACCAAAACATCACAAAAAGAGGCCTTTTATATGCATTATCTAAATTTATGATAATAGCTTTGGGATACAAGTGATTGGTGTATTACCAACATATTAGATTCCGTTTAAACTGCTATTTAATACCTACAACAAAACAGGCATTCGTGTATTGCCAACAGCATAATACTAATAGTACAAAAGTTGAGTCTTAACCATCAGAGCAGTATGCAATGAACCTTTGGAAGAGTTGGTCCAAGATTTCTCAAGATTCCATCTACACGTGTTGATAGCCCTCCCTGCAGATAAATAATGTCAGTGCATGACAAATCACATATTCAACTGCTATCATAACAAGCATATGATTATCAAAAGGGAGATATTCTTATCTTGAATGTAGTTAATCAAAACCATAAAAGATAATTATTGTAAATGTAACTATAACAAATGAGAGTATAAGGCCTTACTTTGACTAACGGTGAATTTAAAGCAGCAGCCTTTCTTGATGAAGCAGAATTCCTTTGATCAGTAGCCTCCCCTGAGAGAAGCATGTCCAAACAATATACATCAAGTTCGAATTCACCGACCAATATAGATTTACAACTTACAAGTAAGACCGAATCAAGCATTCACTGATTCACGTTGATTAATAACAGATCTGGATTCCGAAACTTCGTTTCATACTAGACTTGAATTAAAACCTCAACAAAACCTACATAAACCTGGAAATCTCACACCACAGACATAAACAGAGATAATAAATGCACAACAGAATGACGATAACACTTTAGATCTGAGTATCAAACAGTTACAATGCAGAATCAAGTCTATAAAGCATCCATATATGAAACATTAATAGCAGATTATACAACCGGTGGCAATTGCATTAATCACTACACTCGATCCAAATCGTCTGAAACACTGTTACTAACATCTTCGATTTCAGATTTGATCAGAAACACGAACAATCAAACAAACAATACAAATTCTCTAAACGATCACAGAACAAAACAGATCTAGTTAATCATGTACCAAAATCTAGGGCAAAACGAATGAAACATACCTGAATGTGCAACGGGATGAAATCCGTTGTGGAGACCGAGTAAAAAAGCAAGAGGAACGAGCATCGAGAGCAATACGAGCCCTAACACTGCGATTACGAGCCAACTCCATCGTTTCTTCATCGGCATGGTGTTGTGCGATGAAAACGCACCACTCTTCATCCCCTACCGTCACATGGTTCGCATCCACTACACTTTTTATTTATTCTACTTCTGAGTAATGATAGTGATTTAGAAGAAGTTACAAGATTTGACTTTCAAGTTTGTTCAACTATACATATCAACCTTTGTTTGAAAAGTTAGTTCTTAAAAACCATAAATACACACACTTTTTTATACATTAGTTTTATTTTCAAAAATGTCGTAATATTAACTAACTAGGTTAGTCTCCATGTATTAAACGAATTGAATAAAAAAATATTAAATAATTAATAATAAAAATTTATGCATTATAAAATAATGCTTGAAGATAAAATATGATTATAGTTACGTACAGATAGCTATTTAAGTAAATAAACAATTATGTATTTTTCTTAAACTTTTGTTTTATCAAATATTATTATTTTTAAATAAAAGGTTTTTATTTTTAAATATTTTATTTTAAGAAAAATAATTTCTTTTAAAAGTTCATTGTATTCAGTATTTTATAAAATTTTTGCTTTTAAAAAGAGTTTTTAATAAAAAAATAGGATTTTAATTTATTAAAATATATATTTTTTAAATTTGAAAATTGTATGAGTAATATTCTTAGTATTCAATATTATTAGTAATAATATAAAGAAATAAGAAAGTAAGTATAATGACGCTTACAATTGTTTCACGCTTATTTTAGTTTTTTATAGATAGATAGATATGCTAAAAGCCCATTAAGTAAACATATTATAGTTAGTAATAAACAAAAATAGTTAAAGTATAATATTTTAATATAAAATAATTAAAATTATATATATGTAATAGTTAAACAAATAAAACAATTATTCTATTTTTTAACTACCTTATCTAAATAGTTTCATTTTTAAATATACGTTTAAGATATTAAAAAATATTTTTTATTAAAATATTGTTTTTAAAACCCTGATTTGTAATTATTCTTGCTGTTTTAGTAAGACTGTTTATAAAAAATTTCACATGTTTATAGTTTTTTTAAAAACAAAACGATTTAAAATATTTTGTTTAGAAAAGGTTTAGTGTTTTAGAAAATTTTATTATATAAAGTTATAGTTTTTTTATTATTTAGATTTTAATTAAATATGTGATTTCTAATTTCTTTAATAAAATGTATTTTTAAAAAAGATAGTTTATTTTTTTAAAAAATCTAAATAAAAGAGAGAAATATAACAATTAATAAAATTTGTTTTAATAATAGAGAGAAAATTGTATGAGTATTTAAATTATTATAATAACCTTTGGAGGGAAAATTAATGTGTGGTGTCTAGAAAAATGACAAGTGTCAAAAAATGGGTTAAAAGAATAACAAGTGGCAAAAGAAACTTGATTTATTAGATGCTATAGATATTAAGACACTCGTCATAATAAATTTGACACATATGAGGCGTATAGGGTCCATGACATTGAAAACCAAAAAAATTTAGAGGGGGCTGTCAAATAGTTATATGCTCCATATAACCTTATACGACACGTATAGTAAGTTCAATACTGAATACAAGTAAATATTCAATAGGTTATCGAAAATGATTATACAATATGATCCCCCCACCCCTCAAAGGGGTATGTTTCAAAATGTTAATGGGTTGTCTAGTATATCCCTAAAACTTCTTTATTTGTTAATAAGTATTTCGCTTATACCCAACTTGGTTACAATGAAATAATTGAAACAAAAAAAGACTATTAGACATTAACATGGCAAGAAATAAACTTCGCTTTTCAAACACAAACCCCCAATTTTTTTCTTAAATTAAATAGCAAATTAGCGATTAGATTATAAACCGAACTCAAATCCTAAAAAAATTGTTTAAATACAAAACCCTTCTCGAGTTAGGGTTAACTAGAGCACTTCAACATCAAATTGAGAAAAAAATAGCACCTTATTAAGTAAAATCTTATCAACAAAACATCCAACAGTCTTAAACTAGGGTTATCATATGAAATCGCCAGCAAATTGTAACCCGGTTTAAGGGAAAATTGTGACCTAATATTATATTAGGTTCTTGAGCAAGAACACAATACTGAAATCATACAAGCTGTAGTAATAATGGAGAGATTTAAGATTTACCGAGCTATCAACTCAAGGTTCAAAGATCAAAACCCATCTGAGTTCATCAACAGAATAAAATCATACCCCATCTCAAGATTCAAAATATATGATGAACTTCTGATTGACATATTAAATTCATAACTCATAAGACTTCATGTTTTACGTTACTTTATTTTGACGTAACTCAAAGGTTATTTGCTATGTATCAGAATTTTAGCATTGAGTCCAAAACATTGCTTTTGACTCAATATTTTATTTTGTCAGATTTCATATAATTTTATTTTTACTAGTTTAGTGATTCTTGTACTATACAAATTGAATAGGATATAAAGTATTGTTAGGTCTAGATTGTATAGGGCTAGATCAATTTTGTATAGGCTTAGTACTTGAAAATCAAGTCTTGTAATTAACATTTGTAACAGTCAAATATATATATATGTGATTTGACTCTATAGGTTAACCCCATATATGTATGTGTGTTGATTTGTGACTTGACAGGATAAACAATATACTTGGATGGATTCACGGAAATTGATCAAGTGTAGGAAACATCTACGGATGAACAACTTTGTTAATCCGTAGATATGTTTCTTACAAGACCAAATGACCAAGTACATGTTCCTGCGGATGATCAAATACCATGAAGCGAAGACTCCTACGGAAGAAGAATTTCCTACGGAAGAACAACTTTGCTACGGAAGACTAAGTCATCTACGGAAGAACAAATGTTCTGCGGATGAGAAGATTGCTGCGGAAGAACATTATACTTGTGCGATTACAACTCCAAGAAGTCAAACAAGTCAACACAATCAATAACAAATCCCGAGAGATCCGGTGTTTCCTTAACCGACTCAAATCATCTATAAATATGAGTCCTAGGTTTCACATCTCGGTGAACACAATCAATCAATATACGGCTGTCAAGAGTTCATTGTGCAACCCTAATCGCCGTCACATCAACATCAAACATCATTCGATTCACAAAATTCGATTGTTCATAGTTATTCATTATTCTTTTGTAATCATTACATTATAGTTAATGAAATACATTTGAATTATTATAGATTTCGTGTTTATTGTGTTTCTGTGGTTATGTTCATCATTGATCATTATAAACAATTAAACGTCAATTAGTGATAATTCCGCGATCATTAAGTTGATTTATTTTAATACTGATAATTCCTGTATTGCGATCCTTGGATTCACAGGTGGTATCAGAGCCATTGGTGCTCATTGATTTAGATCAATTGATCTATCAGTATTAAAATTGTTTAATTGATTTTCAAACAATTAAATCAACGACTGATTTTTTAGCAAGCACTCTCTCATTGCTTGTTTGATTTAGATCTATATTCAAATCAATTGAATACTAGATCTGGGTCTTTGATAGATCTGTCAATTTTCGCTTTTGAGTTTTTATTGAGTCGCTTGAATTAAACATGAGTAATTTTGGAGGAGGATCTTATCAACCACCAAAGTTAGAAACAAAAGCTGATTTTAAATCCTGGAAGATCAAGTTCAGGAATCATGTGAACTACACAGATTCTGACTTGTGGGAGTCCATCACACAAGGTCCTTATATTCCACCCACTCTTGGGCCGGATTATAATGACAAAAATCAACCAATCAGCACTAAGGACTTGCCACCTGATGATGTCAAGAAGGTCAAAGTCGATATTAAAGCATACAGCTTGCTTAGTATGGCTTTACCTGAAGAAATCTTGATCAGGTGCGAGAACTATAAAACAGCCAATTCCCTGTGGAAGATACTTCACACTCTCTGTGAAGGGAGTGATGAGATCAGAAGCATAAGGAAAGACACCCTTAGATCACAATATGAAACTTTTCATCATATTGAGGGTGAGTCAATTCCTCAGCAACTCCATAGATTTATGCAACTTGTTACGGAGATGAACATCTTGGAGTTGAAATATACAACTGAGGAACTTAACAAGAAGATGCTCCATACTTTGCCTGAAAGTTGGAAGCAAACCGTCTCCATGTTCAAGAACACCATTGATCTCAAGACAACTGGTCTAGATACATTGGTTGCTAAAGTAAAGCACTTGAACTGGATGAACAATCAAGAAACAAGAGTGTGAGAACTCATGTCTCACCTTATCACTTCAAGGAAACAAAGAATGCTGGAAGTGCATTTATTTCTAATAATGAAGATGATAACTCTTGTGCTTTGAGTGATGACGAGGAGGAAGTAAGTTTTTATGCCTCCAAACCCACTAAAAGTCATCTCAGAGTAAAATCAAAAGGAAAGGCTAAATCTACAGAGAAAAGAGAGCCATCATCAACAGCAAATTCAGAACCAATAACTGTGATATTGGATTCTGAAGAACAAAAAGCACCTTTGCAGCTTTTAGTTCTAGCTTTCAAGCATATCTTGGAAGTTCCCTTACAGCAGCAAACATCTGCCAACAAGATTTGGAGGAACTCCCTCCTGATGTTGTAGAAGAGATGGATCTACAATGGCAGATGGCGATGATTGCTTACAGAGCCAAGCAATATCTTCGACGAAATAAAATCTGGCAGCAGCAAACAAAACATCGAAGATTGGAGTTGATAAGTCTAAAGTCAGATGTTACAAGTGCAATCTCTATGGTCACTTTTCTAGAGAATGCAACCAACAATCAACTCCACAGCATCAGCAGCAGCAGCACAACATCAGCAGCAACAACACTATCAGAATCAGCATCCAACCTCTCAAAGATCTTTACATAGACAACCTCAGCTCACATCCCCACCAGCCACAAATACATCAGCAGGACCAAGCAACTCTAAGGAGACAGGTCTGATCATACTTCAGGATGGAACATGTGACTGGAGCCTGTACGAGAAGGAAGTGATAGAGGAGAATCAAGCACTGATGGCACATATGGAAAACAAAGTCCCTCCTATGGCCAGAGAGGTAAAAGACAGGTTATGTTCATCAACATGTGTTGAGGAAGTTGAGAGATATAGAGTTCATGCTCAACAACTGGCTGATAAAGTAAAAGAAACTATGTTTTTAAATGAATCACACTTAAGAGAACAAAAGATATATCAAATCAAAATAAACTCTTTACAAAAAGATTTAGAAAAATATGTTTCTGAAAACTACAACCTAAAAGCCCAAGTTGAGCATCTGACCACTTCCTTAACAAAATCCATGGCTGATCATGCATCCACTGAAGTGAAACTTCAAAAGTTTCAACTATCATCTCAGCAATATGAGAAGTTGCTAAATTCTCATATTGAATCAAAGAACAGGTACGGTTGGGTTATAATGCTGTTGCACCACCTGTTAATGATAACTACACACCTTTACCTGATACAATGACTAACAATTTGTCAAATCATTTTGTGCAAAGCACCAAAGTTGACATCAAAGATAGTCAAACAAACAACAATAAAGTTGAGATGAGTGAAACTGAATCTACTGAATCAAAATCAACTAAATATAATGAATCAGATTTAGATAACTATGATGACCTGGATGATTCTGATGAACATGATACTGATCAACTGAACATTGGTAAGAATGTTCAAGTTGAAACTGGTCTTCCGCGAGTCCTTGAAGAATCAAAGTTGCAATACCCGCCAAAGCAACGAAATATGCTGAAGACCATTTGCAAGAGGATTGCTGAACTTAATGAAGGATTACAAGAACTGCATCTTCACAAGATTGATAGCTGCAGATCTAGCACAAAAGTACCTTTGTCATCTCCTGATAAAGGTAAGAAACAATCAAACAAGAATCCTCAGAAAGCACCAACTGAAGAATCCGTAGAACATCTGCGGAAAACGAATGAGGATTCCGTAGAACATCCGCGGAAAGCAAAATCTGCCAAGTCCGTAAATCATCTGCGGAAGACAAAAACCACTGAATCCGCAGAAAAGCAAAGGAAAAGAGAAGCTGATCCAGCGGACAAGGTAACAAGAGAGCCTCACACACATGCAAAGAAAAGGAAAATATGAAGCAACAAATGGCGGCCAAAGGCAAACAAGTAACAGCTGATGATGCTCCAAACAAAAACAAGAAGAAATCAACTGAAGCTTCAGCGAATGAGAAAAAGAACAACAAAAGAAGGCTGAATCTGAAGAAAATTCAGAAAAATATTGCAAATGGTGTGATATGAAGAATCACAATACTGATGATGCTATTTCAGCAGCTATTGTTCCATTTGCAATATGAACAATCACATGACTGATGATTGTTTCTTCAACAAACACTGTGCCATTTGTGACAAAAATAACCATTCCACTCAGGAATGTTATTTTAATAAAAAGAACAAGAAAAAGAGCAAAAAGAAGTCACAAGATACATCATCTGAATCAGATTCTCAAGCCTCAGAAAGTGAAAAAGAGACAAAGATTCAGAAAGAACAACAAAAGTCAAAGAAAAGACCCTCTGCTGCGGAAAGACTTTGAAAAAGAAAGCACCAATACAGTCTAAGACACCTCACAAAAAGGTGGATTTGACAGATAAACAAAGTGAAGCAGCAGCTGGTTTCTTTGATAACTTTGCTAAAGGAACTCCTGTGTCTCAATCAAAGCAGAAAGATGAAGAAACTTTCAAGTCTACAGGACTCTCTTCAAAGTTAAAATACCAACCAAACAAGCCAAGTTGAAGAATGACTCGAATAAGCTTGAAGATACTCAGAAACCTGAATCATCTTCAACAGAATCATCCTCACAACCATCACATCAAAAAGAAACAACTAATAATGAAACTTCAAGATTAATTCATGAAGGAGTAACTATAGTTGACACATCTGGCAAATCCAAGACAATTAAGCCTTGGGTTGTCAAGACTAACTAATTTCTTTTGTGTGCAGGAACAATCATGGAGAGCTGACAACAAGTGGTATGTTGACAGTGGTTGTTCCAGACATATGACAGGCAACTGTGCACTTCTCCATGACTTCAAACATAAACATGCCTCTTATGTGGCATTTGGTGGGGATAAGAAGGGAGGTAAAATTGTTGGTGAGGGAATGGTAACTAACGGTGTGTTAACATTTGAAAAAGTAAATTACTATGAAAATTTGCAGTATAATTTACTTAGTGTTTCCCAATTTGTGATCAAAATTATTTAACACTCTTTGATAACACTAACTGTTACATTCTTAAGCCAGGGTTTACAGTTCCAGCAGACTGGATACTTCTTAAAGCATCAAGAAAAGGCAACACATATATATTGGATATGAACAACACAACACTCACAGATCATGAGACATGCCTGCTGTCCAAATCTTCGGAAGATGAATCTCAATTGTGGCATAGAAGGCTTGTCCATTCCAACATGAAGAACATGAATAAATTGGTGAAAAATGACTTAGTCATTGGATTACCAAAGAAAGAATTTTTTTGTTCTAATCACTGTTCTTCCTGTTATAAAGGAAAACAACACAGAGTGTCTCATAATCCAAAACAATCAACACAAACACTACACCACTCAAATTGCTTCACATGGATCTCTTGGTCCAACCAATGTGCTGAGCATTGGAAAAGGCAATATTGTTTGGTGATAGTTGATGATTTCACTAGATTTACATGGGTCTTTTTTCTTAAAACATAAAAGTGAAACATCTGAAACATTAATGGACTTTGTGATCAAGATTGAGAATCAACTTGATTTAAAAGTTAAAATTTTTAGGAGTGACAATGGAACTGAATTTGTTAATGCTGATTTGGATTCTTTTTGCAGGACTAAGGAATAGCTAGACAATTCAGTGCCCCAAGAACTCCACAACAAAATGGAGTGGCTGAAAGGAGAAATAGAACACTGATAGAAGCAGCCAGAACAATGCTAGCTGATTCTCAGTTGCCCATTACATTCTGGGCAGAAGCTGTGAATACAGCTTGCAATGTTCAAAATAGAACTTTGATAGTTCAAGAACATAATAAAACACCTTACGAACTCTTATTTAAAAGAAAACCTTTTATAGGATATCTTAGAGCTTTTGGGTGTCATGTGTCCGTGTTAAATACTAAAGAACAATTGGGAAAATTTTCTGAAAAAGCCTATGATGGTTTCTTTGTTGGATATTCATCCACTTCTAAATCATATAGGGTGTACATTCCAGAACATAACATAGTTGAAGAGACTCCCAATGTTCTTTTGATGAATCCATGTTTACTACCAATGTAAAGGATCATCTTGGTTATTTGATATAGATGCATTAACTGAATCATTTAACACTGGCTATTTGATCAACGCAGGTGCTGCGGATACATGTTATCCCTTTGTGCCCCCAAGTGTGAATGAAGTGCCTTTAACAGCTGACCCACCAAGAGCACAAGTGTCACCTGGACCACAGCAGAGATCAAGTCAGCAGCATGAAGCTACTTCTGGAGAAGTAAACTCTTCATCCCCAGCACATGTAAATTCATCAGCAGATGTTCCCACATCCGTAGATATAAATACTGGTGCAACTACTGATGCTAGAGATGAAGAGGAGGTATTCATTCAACAACCATTGCCAGCTGACCAACATTGTTCATCTGTGGATGGTGATGTACCTCCTACGGAAGTACAAAATGCCTCTGTCGACGCTGCAGTTCCTCCTACGGAAGAACAAAATACTGCTTCCGTAGAACCTCCTGCGGAAGAACAAAATACTGCCTCCGTAGAATCTCCTGCGGAAGAACAAAATGCTGCTTCCGTAGAACTTCCTGCAGAAGAAGACAAAGCACCCAATCAAACACAAGCTGATCCGAACGACCATGAGCCTTTTGATTATTTCATTGACTCAACTTCTCAGCTGACACCTTCTTCTTCAATGGGTTTCACTAACTTGGACTCCACAGTTCAAGTTGATGCTGTCTCAACAAGCAGAGTACACAAGTCTCATCCAACAGACAATATCATTGGGGACCTGCATGCTAGAACCACAAGGAGCAAAGGAGGTGTGGCAAACATTGTTTGTTCACCTGCTTTTTGTCCCAAACAGTTCCTGCAAACATTACAGCTGCACTAAAAGACAACAGCTGGATTGAGGCTATGCAAGAAGAGCTACAACAATTCAGAAAGCAGAAAGTGTGGACTCTTGTAGATCTGCCTACGGGTCAACATCCAATTGGCACAAGATGGCTTTTCAAGAACAAGCTGGATGACAGAGGTATCATAGTGAGAAACAAGGCCAGACTTATTGCTCAGGATACACTCAGGAAGAGGGAATAGACTATGATGAAGTCTTTGCCCCAGTTGCAAGGATTGAAGCTATACGAGTCTTCCTCGCTTATGCAGCATTCAAGAGGTTCACCGTCTATCAGATGGATGTGAAGTGTGCTTTCCTTTATGGGAAAATTGATGAAGAAGTCTATGTGGCTCAACCCCCTGGTTTTGAAGACCCTGATTATCCACATAGAGTATACAAGCTTGATAAAGCTTTGTATGGTCTTCATCAAGCACCCAGAAAGTGGTATGATACCCTATCATCCTTCCTGCTGAAGCATGGGTACAAGAGAGGAACTATTGATCAGACACTCTTTCTCAAACAAGAACATCAAGATCTTTTGGTGGTTCAAATATATGTTGATGACATCATATTTGGATCAACCAACAAGAAGCTGTGTCAAAGCTTTGAAGACTTAATGAAATCTGAATTTCAGATGAGCTCCATGGGAGAATTGACTTTCTTCCTTGGCTTACAAGTTCATCAGAAATCAGATGGCATTTTCATCAATCAAGAGAAGTACATTCATCAAATCTTGAAGAAGTACAATCTTGCTGATTCCACTTCATGCAAGACACCAGCATCAACTATAGACAAGATTGTGCCTGACCCTGCTGGCAAATCCGTAGATCAAAGATTGTACGATCAATGATCGGTTCATTAATGTACTTAACTGCTAGTAGACCTGACATCATGTTTGCTGTTTGTGTTTGTGCCAGGTACCAATCTGACCCAAAGGAGTCACATCTGACTGCTGTAAAGAGGATTTTCAGATATCTGAGAGGCAAACCTGCATTGGGACTTTGGTATCCCAAAGATGGAGATTTTAGTCTCTACTCATACTCAGATAGTGACTATGGAGGGTGCAACAACAACAGAAAATCCACAACTGGTGGATGTCAATTTTTAGGACCAAGACTTGTTTCATGGCAGTGCAAGAAGCAAACAAATGTATCTGTATCCACGGCTGAAGCAGAGTACATAGCTGCTTCAGCAGGTTGCTCTCAAGTACTTTGGTTGCAAAACCAATTACTTGATTATGGTTACAATTTCCTTCATACACCAATTAATATTGATAATTCAGCTGCTATGTTTATAACTGCTAACCCAGTTCAACATAGTAAAACAAAACATATAGAAATCAGATACCATTTTCTGAGAGATTGCTCTGAAAGGGTCTAATCAAGTTAGTCAAAGTAGACACAACCAATCAGCTTGCTGATTTGTTTACTAAAGCATTTGATTCTGTTAGATTCAATTTTCTGATAGAATCTTTAGGGATGATTAACTTAGAATAAATCAACAAAAGCATATGATTGACTTTGTGAAGAGTAATCGTTGAGGATAACTTAAGTGTCTGTTAGAACATCTATACATGCATTATATATGGGAAATGATAGTAGACTATACTTGGCTATTAAACAAAACTCAATCTGACTTATATCATACTGATATGTGAGTAGGTTCAACTTGAGTGGAAACAAAGCTAAGAGCATGCCAAACTAAAAACATGAGGTAACTGTCTGTGAGGATTCCATTTGAGAATCAAGAAGGTATGTTCTCTCCTGATGTGATCAAATCACTTATACAAGCACACTATGTAAAATACTTTATAATATTCTATCTTTGCAAAGTCATATTCCCTCTGTTTTGTGTGAACAAAGACCTGGGAATGTGATTAATAAGTGTGACCTTCATTCTCCCTCTGTTTTGTGTCAACAAAGACCTGGGTTAAAGTTCACCTCTGTTTTACGAAAGTAAAGACCTGGTGACTATGAAGATCATATTTCAGCTCTAAAAAGGAATCACTTGTGATCCATTGAACATCAAGCTCAAGAGCTATAACATCAAAGCATTCATGAGACTGAACATTGTCTCAAGATAGAACTTATAACTTAATGTACATAGTCATTAAGTGTGGAATGTAGTGATTTGCCTCATCTACGGAAGACATACTCTAACGATAATTGAATGTGGGACTCATGATTGCTACTGATTAACAAACTTCACAACATGATAAATTGCATGCCTAGTTGATACAACACTCATGTTTGAATTTAAGTGGATTTATATACTTGCAATCAGATATGTGTTGAATCAACTAACAACATCAGCAGAAGCCAATTTATAGTATGATCCCTCTATATATAATGCATGCATGTACCTGTTTCACAGATGCTTAATTGTTATCTCAACAGAATTTCTCTCATTTAGAATGTCATAAGCCTGTCATGCCTGTTCACAACTTAAATTTATGATGAATGCAACAGTTTCACATTAATCACAAATTTAGGGGGAGTAGTTCATGCATGAAAAACAAACAATAAAAGCTGATAATTGATCTGAATTATTTTGAAGGAATTGGAACTTGAGCACTAACTTGAATACAGGATACAGGAAACTTGCTTCCCTGTACTTAATTGCCATGCAAATAAAGTCAACAATGTCCAACATCAACATTTGATTCTACTCTGTAGATATCATACATTTAAAGTTCTCAAAACTTTAAGTTCCGCAGAAGTTTCAGTAATACTTCTCATCCGTAGAAGTAACAGTGAAATTTCTGCATCCGCAGAAGTCACAGTAATACCGCTCATCCGTAGAAGTATTATGTGATTTCTGATTCAGCAGCAAAACAAGCAAAACAAAACAATGCATTATTTGAACTTACATCCAATGTAAAGTTCCGCAGATGTTGACATCCGCAGATGTCAAGGTTCCGCAGATGTTCTGCGGAAGAAATAATGCATACTAAACACTTGGAATAGGGAAGGAATAAATGAAAGTGGGCACAACATAGGAATAATGAAAGTGGGCCCAACATAATGTGAGCCCAACATAATTAATAAAAGATGTTAATCATGTTCGACTATAAATAAGGTTTCTGACCTGAAATTCATTTATAACTTTTACAGAGCACTTTTTCAGATTAACCTAGAAATTCGCCCATTTTCCCTCTTTTTCAAAATTTCAAAAAATCAACATTATCCAGTAACCGATTACTGATACTGCAAAGGTAATCATGTCGTAAACATCAATACGGAACTGTTTAATCGATTATTGACACTCAAACGATTCAAATGCATGGTTTCTAACTAACTGATGTTCTTTGCAGATGGCAAATAGATTTGCTAAAGAGCACAATGTGTGCGCGTTCTTGAACGCTGATGATCCAGCAGCGGAAGGATGTCGAGACATCATAAGATATCTCCGACGATCCAGGCTCTTCTACGCCTTGACGGCTGAGCCTGTGATCCATCAGTCGCACATAATCGGATTCTGAATTCAGCACGAGTGGAAGAACAAAACGATGAGGAGGTAATAGTAGCTGAGATTCTGAACCGGCGTCTTCGAATCACTAAAAGCACCATACGAAGATGTCTGGAACTGGGAGATAGAGAAATAGGACACCCCGATGTATTCGAGAATGAATACATAGAAAAGGTATTCAATCTCATGGGGTACGACGGTGATTACGAGAAAGGAGAATCAAAAAGGGTAGCTGTGCAAACCGTACAGATTCTTGTGTCACACCTACCTGAAATGCATGTCAAATAGGAAGTCGGGGCTAGACAGATTCTCTCGGCATATATCATCCGGAATCATTGGGGTATTCGAAGGGAGAACATACAACTACGCCAAATACATCTTCAACTGCATGAGTGAACAAGTCAAATTGCAGAAGAATGACAAGATGTATATGTTCCCGAGATTCCTACAACTGATAATCAACTCAGAACTTCCAGGGTTGACCAGAGTTGGCGATGTTTTGTTCAAGCACACCTGAGCAAATCGGTGTTGAACAAACTTAGTGGAAAGTATGAGGGTCCGGAGATGCCAATGTTCGCACATGTTCTAGATCCTCAAGCTGACCTGCCACAAGAGTTGGCATGGGCAGATGAAGCAGAATCATCTGCTGATTCTGCACAATCTTCTCACTCTCCACACCAAACACCACAACACCAACAACAATCACCACTCCAAACACCACCACTACAACATCATTCATCAGCCAATCACCATCAAGCCTTAACACCCAACCAATTTCCCCAATTCACCACCATCAATCACCAGTACAAATATCTTCATCATCCTCTCAATCATCATCTCATCACACTCAACCATTCTCTCCACAACAAATCCAATCCCCCATACAACCACCACCAGAATCTCCCAAACATCAATCTCCGGAAGTGCTGGAACTGAACCTATTGAGGTAACTGAGTCTGTACACTCCGTACACTCAGGAGAGACAGAATTATTATCTGAAGCCAGCACTGTTCCTTTCTCACCAACCCACACAGAAGAACATCCTTCATCAGCTCATACCGAGCTAATACCTTCATTGGAAGATGTACAACATGCTGATGAACATGGGGAAGTTCAAGAATCTGCTCAGGATGTCACTGCTTACCATGAAGATGACTTAAGTGACAGTGACATTCCTGTGAGCAAAAGCTTTTTGGTTGCTAAGTACAACAAGCTGGTACTTAAATCCAATAAGCGAAAACAAGAATTGTGGAGCTGTACGGGTTATCCAAGAAAAGGATGAAGAACTGACAAAGAAGGATGCCAGTTTAAAAGACTGAGAGAAGATGCACAATGCAACAATGAAATTATTGATGCATTGTTCCAAACAAAACGGGAGTTGGAGGCAACTTTAAAACAAGAGCAAAATGAAAAGGCCGAGCAAATAAAGCAAAGGATCTGGAGATAGAGAGCCTGAAAAGAAAACTCTCTGATTTGAAAACAAAATGGATTCAAGTGCTGAACCAGAAAAACAATCGGGTAGAGCTACTAAGCCGCTTCTCCTACACCCGAAAAAGAAAATACTTTGGAGCCACACAAAAGAAACCAGAAGAAGAAAGCTCCTCAAAGAAATCAAAAGTTCCATCTCCTGATCCTACACCTTCAGTAGAAGTTTCTGCTGTGAAGGTATCCTCCGGAGAAGAAGAAGAAAGTGATAAAGAGTGGGAGGAATTAACGAGGATGGAGTCTCCAACTGCTGATAAGGGTGGAAAGGCCGATGACCTTCTAACAACTGCTGATATCTTGGAAGAGAGGCCTGACTCCAGCATGTTTATGACCCTCATCAACCATGGGTTTCCGTATGACATGGTTGAGAGGATGAACAGAACAGAAATGGCCAATGCATTGAAAGAATTTGAATTTGCAAGGTTCATAATCCCAAATTGTGATTATGAAGCCTTTACCACTTTTCAATCATTGGAGAAAATAAGGAAAGATTTGGGCCACTGTGACACAGCAAAACTTTCAAAGTACAATATGACTTGCTGGTTACAGGGTCACAATTACAAGCCGCATGAACTTAAAGTAGAACTACTGGTGAGCTGCGGAGGATGATGGAGCATGTGATGAAAGTGGAACTGGAAACGGGAGTTAAGTTCAGAACCACTGCTCCACATCCAAAAGAACAAAGCAAACTTGCTGTGATCCAGTAACTGTTGAATCAAAATCAGCACAAGGAAAAGGAAAAACTCATCAGAGAGCCAAGGGCAGTGATCCCAGGAAAGGTATGGCCTCTGGGAACAACAGTTCGAGAGATTACTGAGAAGAAATCCTCTCTCATTGAACTGTATGATCACATCACAACTCCCAGTCTGTGGAAGACAACAGGATTATGGCCTGGAAATATGATCCAGACTGGGATTGTGCCATAATCAAGAGGACATCTGGAAGGATTCAATACTTCCATGATGTGGAAGACATGCTCAGCCTTTCGGAGCAAGATATGAGGGATCTACAGAGCATCCCAATGTTCAACTACCCATCCATCTCAGGGGGAGAGACTTCTCAGCAGCTGTAAATGGTATGAAGACCAGTTTTACTGATGATGTGCTCATGCAAGCAAAGAGAAATGATAAGGAGCACAAAAGAATGATACAAACTCAGAAAAGAAAACAGCTGAAGTCTCATCCCTTGTAGATGATGATCTGCTAAAGAGAGTGGGATGTACCAGAAGCTCACACACCATCAAAAGCATCACTGGAAATCAATTCACGTGTCCTATCTCAGAATGGGGATACGTTGAAAAGAATAAAGAGATGGTGTTGCTGAGAAATGTTGAAGGGAAGAAGGGAGACAAAATAAGAATTTTTGATCCAATGGAGCTAAAGATGTTGCATCCCAGCTACACTTCATATCTTCATGATAAATTCTTCCCAAACTAACAGATGAAAAAGCCCAGAATGATCTCTGCCTGTACGTGCACATGATACAAGTTATTGATAAACTGCATGCAAAGGCACACAAGAGAAGAAGACATGAGGCTGGGCTACTGAAGGGGACAACCATAGCTGAAGTGTCTGAGCTCAGAATCTCAGAAGAAGATGAATTAGAGATTGTACATAATGATAGTGTAGTGGAAACACTCACTACGGAAGAAGATGTTTTGGGTCTGAGCTATGACACATTGAAGAAGATCAGCAGGATGCAGATCAAGTACAAGTACGATGATCAGAAAACTGCTGTATCTTACTTCTACAACAAAATGATAGCAAGAGTTAAGGAGCTTGCTGTTTTGAAGGACTGATTACAAGGAGCTAAGCCTAAGGGGAGTATTGTTAGGTCTAGATTGTATAGGGCTAGATCAATTTTGTATAGGCTTAGTACTTGAAAATCAAGTCTTGTAATTAACATTTGTAACAGTCAAAATATATATATATGTGATTTGACTCTATAGGTTAACCCCATATATGTATGTGTGTTGATTTGTGACTTGACAGGATAAACAATATACTTGGATGGATTCACGGAAATTGACCAAGTGTAGGAAACATCTACGGATGAACAACTTTGTTAATCCGTAGATATGTTTCTTACAAGACCAAATGACCAAGTACATGTTCCTGCGGATGATCAAATACCATGAAGCGAAGACTCCTACGGAAGAAGAATTTCCTACGGAAGAACAACTTTGCTACGGAAGACTAAGTCATCTACGGAAGAACAAATGTTCTGCGGATGAGAAGATTGCTGCGGAAGAACATTATACTTGTGCGATTACAACTCCAAGAAGTCAAACAAGTCAACACAATCAATAACAAATCCCGAGAGATCCGGTGTTTCCTTAACCGACTCAAATCATCTATAAATATGAGTCCTAGGTTTCACATCTCGGTGAACACAATCAATCAATATAGGCTGTCAAGAGTTCATTGTGCAACCCTAATCGCCGTCACATCAACATCAAACATCATTCGATTCACAAAATTCGATTGTTCATAGTTATTCATTATTCTTTTGTAATCATTACATTATAGTTAATGAAATACATTTGAATTATTATAGATTTCGTGTTTATTGTGTTTCTGTGGTTGTGTTCATCATTGATCATTATAAACAATTAAACGTCAATTAGTGATAATTCCGCGATCATTAAGTTGATTTATTTTAATACTGATAATTCCTGTATTGCGATCCTTGGATTCACAAGTATTAAATAAAAAATATGTTGATAATGTAATCTAATTCACAAGTAGAATAAATGATTTAGTATCAAGGCAAAAGAGATGTTTATAATATGATGTAACTATATTTAACATTAGTACTATGTAAAAGCAAAAACGAAACATATGTTATGAATTATCAAATTGTTGTGTGCACACAAGATAAACGATCATTATTAAGAAATATTGATAAATAAAAAGACCACATGTTACATTAAATTATAGATACTTATAATAAATGAAATTTAGATACAACACAAGACTCTTTTTAAGTATTATATAAACAAAACATTGTTGTTATGATATGTAATTGTATGAAAATTGATTTTACAATAAAAATTAAAAACATTATTTATGAGGTTTAAGGACAAAGACAAATAAAACTATAGTTTTTTAGGAGTATAAGGGGCTGTTTGATTGCATCTGACTGATGCTCTGACTGCTGACTGCTGACTGCTGACTCGGTCAACCAGTTAGCGCGTTTGATTTGCAAAAAATAGGTTCTGACCGAGTCAGTTCTTCTGACCCACCCTTGTTTTACCATCTGACCCAGTCAGTTTTTTTGAGACCTCTGACCCAGTCTCCACTGCTGACCACATCAAACAGCCCCTAAGACAAACTATAAAAAATCAACCAGTAATAACATATCTATATGAGATAGACTGTGGTTTCTTTAATATAATAAAACTTCACATAAATTGCAAAACACGGTGTTGAGAGTTGTTTGCGAAAGCACATAAAAATAGAATGTTATAAATACCTCATGTTCATATGTCATGATATGTAGGGGATGTTGGGATTGTTTTTTTAAAACAACTTATGACTTTTGGAGGGGTAAAAAGACAGAAATACCCCTCCAGAAGTCACTAGAAGTTAGAAGTTACAACTTGTAACTTCTAGTGACTTCTGGAGGGGTATTTCTGTCTTTTCACCCCTCCAAAAGTCATAAGTTGTTTTAAAAAAGCACTCCCAAACATGCACCTATTATGTTAAAACTAGAATATTATAAACCGATGTGATTTGACAATAATAAAAAAGATTTGGTAATAATAAAGATACAAAAACCATTATCTTAAGGCCTAAAATTTTTAGTTTTTCTAGAAAAAATATTATTAAAATTTTAATTTTCAAAATCATTATCACATTAAATTATATGATATGTAAGCTTTAAATTGAGTTGTAACTATTAAAAAATAATATTTCAACTATTAGAATATTATTATCATATTGAATTTGTTTATTTTAAAAATGTTAACAAATTTGTAAGTTTAACTTAATTGATTTTTATTATATTTTTAAAAATAAAAATTTCAAATTCGACTTAAATTTGGAAAGTTTGACATGGTTGATATTTTGTTTAAAATAATATGTTTATTGTGGTGATAACACGTTGCAAATCGTATGTGGACACCCTAGGAAAGGGCATGTGCTCAAGTATTCGAAGTGGCATTTTCCACGTTTGGCAATTAAGTTATGTACAACAATAGTAAAATTAAGAGCAAAAAATTATATAAGAGTAAAATATAGAGTAAATTTATATAAGTAAAATTTATGTACATGCTTTAAAGTATTCGAAGTGACATTTTCCACGTTGGCGTATAGATTCCACCTAACCAACAATAGTATACCTATATTAAAGCAAAAAAATATAAATCTTCCTACTCTAATAAAATAGTATATGGGATGACACGTGTCAACACTACAATCATTCTCACCAAAATTTTCCCGCCTCTCTCTCCTATTAATAATTACCTTAATTACTAATAATACTATTTAACACTTTTTTAGATTTAATAAATTAATAAAGAGATCTATTTATTAATGTTATTTCTAAATAAACAATTTTTTGTAAAATAATAAATTTGTTTAAAGCATAAGACTTTTTTTAAAAATACGAAATATTTAAAATTGGTATTGTTAAAAAGTTGTTTTTTTAAAACAAAAAATGATTAAATTTAAGAGTTATAATAAAAAAAATTTAAAAATGACATTTTTATACGGTTTGTTTTAGAACAAAACGTTTTTTTTTTTAAAATAAAGTTTTAAAAAGTTGATATCACTATTTTATAACTTACAATCATTTCTAATACATAATTTTAATAATATTATATCTTAAAATATTATTTATAATTAATAAATTTTGTTATATTAATTTTTTATTTATTCAACCCGTATAACACACGGGTTACTATAGCTAGTTGTATATATATAAGAGTAAAATTTATGTATATGCTTTAAAATATGTTGCTCGTCGTATATGATATTTTTCTCTATCTTAAGAAGATATTCTCCCAACTGGACCGCCCAAATTTGGATCTTCACCCTCATTGATACACGGATTCCAGTTTAGCGGACTAAGGTAATTGGGATACGCTAACATGAGCAAACAAACACACATTGAGGGACTTAGGCGTATATACATTAATACTACAAAATTAAGTGACAATAATTTGCATACAAGACGTGTATCCGCCTTCATAATGAAAAAAGGTTTGTGTTGGATCATGAGAAAGGCTGGTGCAACCAAAACTATTTCACTTAGTCAATTTTGGTGCTACATTCAAAGGCTTTCGAAGCTAAGTATGGGAACTTCCGAAGGTTGAAGAGTTCTTCCGAAGACAAGTGAAAGATCAACTTCCGAAGACAAACTCTACTTCCAAAGACAAGGAGAAGTTGCCAAGCCTCGGAAGAAGCAGTCTTCCGAAGTATAAGTGGCTTCGGAAGAAGTTATTCTTCCGAAGCAACTTAACCTTCAGAAGACACTGCTATGAACCAGTGGACATAAGTATGGTCTCTGACATTCCGCTGCAGACTTCTGATACAGCATGGCTTCTTCCTAAAGAGCCATGTAGTTGACCATACTTTATTCCACTGTTTCCCTTTTTATGATAGTACATGTTACCAACCTTTGTTGGTGACAAAAGGTAAGTCAGGGACATGTCATGACTACCAAATCTCAGATAAAATATCCAAGATACCTTAACCTATAGTCTTGTAGTATAGGCTTTTGGTTATAGGTTTCCAGCTAGAATCAAAGTATATCCGGCTGTAGGTAGTATTATAGATATAGTTCTCACTGTAACTCAATAGTTAGAGAGATTGTGCTTGTAAGAGTCTTGTAATCCTTTGAGTTGAGAATCAATATATAAAAATACCTTGAAAATTTACTTCTTATGTTTATTATCATTTGCTACTTGTTATATTGTGATCAACTCTTGTTAAGACTCTTTCTGAGTGTTCTAGGTGAGTTTGAGAGAAAAACCAATTGTTAAGTGACCAATACCGATCCTGCAATTGGTATCAGAGCTTTGTTTGGCTCTTGATTGTGTGATCTAACCATCCAAATCAACTTGTTTTTCACTCCTCCCTACAACCCATTCACTCAAATGGCCGCTCTCACAAAAGCTGATATGGAAACTGGTACCATGACTAAGTCCCCACTGATCACCCTTGAAGATTTTGACACATGATGCCAAGAATGGAAGGTTTCATCAAGTGTCAAGGCTCAAGGATGTGGGATTCCGTTGTTAATGGTCCTTACATACCAAGCACTACTTCTGCTACTGGAAATCGTATCATCCCAAAAGATGTGGATGATTACTCAAAGAAGATAGAAAAAGAATAGAGCTTGATCAAAGGGCTATGACCTGTCTCCAAACTGCTCTTCCAAACTCCATCTACAGAGGCTTCAAGAAGTGCAAGACAGCTAAAGACTTATGGGATGCACTGAAGCTCATGTATGAAGGATCCAAGGAGACTAAAGAGAACAAGAAGGATCTCTTAAAGCAACAATTTGAAAACTTCACTTTCAAGGCTGGTGAGACCTTGACTCAACAATACTTCAGGTATGTTAAGATAGTGGATACTCTGGTGGATATTGGAGTAACTCTTGAGAACAGGGACATAGTAAGGAATTTTATGTCTTCCCTTCCTAAACTATGGACACACTATTGTGTTGTGATCAAGAGAACATCAGACCTTAAGACTCTTACTCTCACAGAGTTGTATGGTATCATCAGTGTATTCCAGATAGAGATGAACATGCAAAACTCCTCTGGTAACTCCAATAACCAACTGAGTTCAACCCTTCATGTGATTGAAAGGGAAAGCATAGAACCACAACATCAGTTGCTATGCTACCCTGACAACTTGCAAAATGGACCCTACATTACTCTACCTGAGACTCTAAAGTCTTTACAGGCTCAACACAACTCCTTTCAGGATAGTTGTGCCTTTGTCTCTGGAAGTGGACACTCTGGTGATTTTCAATATTGCTTTGATGACCTTGAGTGCTTCAGTCCAGATGATGTAGAGTATATGGACATTGTCCAACAGATGACTCTTTTAACTTACAGAGCGAATAAGTTCTTCAAGAGAACTGGAAGGCAATTCCCTCAAAACCCTGTCAACAGCAAGTTTGGGTTTGACAAAACCAAGGCAAGGTGCTACAACTGTAACCAACTGGGTCACTTTGCTAGGGAATGCAAGGCTCCCAAGAACAACCCGGGAACCGTACACGCCTCCACACATCCCTCAACCTCGAAGTCCGAAGAAAAGACAACTGAAACAGTTGTAATAGCTCAAGATGTTGACTGGAGCTTCATGGTACAAGATGTGACTCCTGCTCAAGCACTCATGACTGGAACAAATGATGCTCAGGTATATTAAAATCTTTGCACTCCAGCCTGTATTGCTAAAGTTAAACTTTACAAGGATTACAATATGGAAATCAGATCTGATGTTGAGTCTTTAAATATCTTAAAATCTGACTTTAAAAGAGCTGAATCTGACTATCAAAAGAAAATTGATGAGTTAGAGAAAACTGTGTCTCTTTTAAAACATGAACAAACTAACTATAAGACTCAAATCAAAGATCTGATATCCAAGCTGTCTGAAGCTCAAGCCCAGCTTATCACTGCTGAGGCTCAGGCCAGGAAGCAAGCTATTGCTGAGCAAAACTTCCAAGCTATTCTTGCATCATCCTCCCATTTCAAAATGTTTTATCAAAACAAAGGAAGGTTGGGAACCAATGAAATCGCTCCACCACACTCTTATGAGTCTATTAGACAACCTAGATGTGGTACTGAGGAGCAAGAGGTTCCAACTGCTGACCCTTCTTCACCAGAATTGAAGGAGGATGCAACAATAGTGGCCACCACAGGGAAGAAACATGTAAATGCACCCATCCCCTCCTGTAAATATCAAATCCTAACCACCAAGGCAAGAAGAAGCAGAGCTAAAGCTACTAAAAAGACTGCCAAGAAGGTTGCTGAGTCTAAGCTAAAGATCGACCCAAAGCAAAAAGGTGTCTTCGTCTCAGCTGGATTTCAAGTATTTGGTACCTTTGATTCAGGAAAGGAGTGTAATACCAGCACTCCTGTCCTATCAAAGGATCAGAAGTTGAAAGGAAAAGTTGTTGATGAAGAAAAGAAGCCCAAGAAACAGCAACCTTTAAACTCCCAAAAGACTAACATCGCATGCATAATGTGTGGTTTGCACAACCACATGGCAAAAGATTGTTACTACAATCCAGCAAGCACACATTATGCAAATAATGTTAGAAAAGAAGGAGTCAGGGAAGGTTTCACATTTGGACCATTTCAAACGGCCCAAGTGATGAAAAAGGGAAAGTTGGTCTCGGAAGCCAAGTTGCTTTCGGAAGAAAGTACTTCTTCCGAAAGGAAAATGGGTTCGGAAGCCAAAGCTTCAAAGGTTCAGAAGAACAAGAAAGCTTCCCTGAAACCAACCCAGAAGAAGACTACTTCGGAAGAAAAGGTAGTGAAGGCTTCTTCCGAAAAGAAAGAAGCCTCGGAAGAAGTCCATGCTGCAATAGCCTCAACGAGCTCATCCTCAAAGATCAACCAAGGGATGGATTGGAAGATCAAGGAAGATGCTGCAGCCCAAACCTCTTCTTCAATGACCTCTATTGAACCCCAATGCATATCTTTTGGTTTAATCATGTCATCATCTTTGGAAGAGCCCAAGACCAGCAAGGCCTGGGCTTCCAAACAAAATTAACAATCTCATCTTATGTGCAGGGACATCCATTTAACAAGAACAACAATGTCTGGATTGTAGATAGTGGATGCTCCAGGCACATGACAGGGAACAGATCTCTCCTTCAACAATTCTAGAACCATGATGGAGGGCCTGTCCAATTTGGAGGTGAGACCGGAGGATATATTTCTGGCAGAGGAAGTATATCCAATGGTAGATTAAACATTGACAAAGTTCACTTTGTCAAATAGCTTAAACACAATCTGTTAAGTGTTTCTCAATTCTGTGACCAAAAGCATCAAATGCTTTTCACAGAACATGAGTGCATTATCCTCAAACCAGGGATGACAATTCCTCCAGAATTGGTGCTTCTTAGATCTCCCAGGAAAGGGGATATGTACAAGCTAGATATGAACAATGCTTTTCCTATAGGTGAAGCATCATGTTTTTTTTTCAAAGCTGATAGTGATGAATCAACACTATGGCATAAACGTATGTGTCATGTAAATTTTAAGACAATGAATAAATTGGCTAAAAATTACTTGGTACATGGTTTGCCTAAAAAGGAGTTTTTCTGCAAAGATAACTGTGTTGCCTGCCTGAAAGGGAAACAACATAGGACATCTCACAAATCCAAATGTGTTAATTCAATCACTACTCCATTACACTTATTGCACATGGATCTTTTTGGTCCCACAAGTATAACGAGCATTGGAAGGAAATCATACGGCCTTGTGATAGTTGATGATTTTACAAGATTTACATGGGTATCCTTTTTAAGAACTAAAGATGAAACTACAGAAACTTTGAAATCTTTTATTCTTAAAATAGAAAATCAAATTGATCATAAGATTAAAATCATTAGAAGTGATCAAGGGACTGAGTTTAAGAACTTTGTTCTTGACTCATTCTATGACTCAAAAGGGATTGCCAGACAATATAGTGCTCCCAGAACTCCTTAACAAAACGGTGTTGCTGAGAGGAGAAACAAGACACTTATTTAGGCTGCTCGAACCATGTTAGCTGATTCAAAACTACCTCTAACATTCTGGGCAGAGGCAGTCAGCACTGCATGCTATGTGCAGAACAGAGTTCTTGTAGTTAAGCCCCATGGAAAAACCCCTTATGAGTTATGGAACAAGAGACCACCGTTCATTGGTTTTCTAAGGTCCTTTGGCAGCAGGTGTACCATACTTAACACAAAAGACAACTTAGCAAAGTTTGCTGAGAAGTCAGATGATGTTATTTTTGTTGGATACTCTTCTAGCTCTAAAGCTTATAGAGTGTACAACATTAAGAATCAACAATTTGAGGAGTCATCCAATATAGTTGTTAATGAGCACACTCCTTGTGTTAAGGGGAATGGACCTGATTATATCTTTGACTTAGAATTGTTTCCAAACTATTCTAAACCATCCTGTGAGAATGTTTCAGCTGGAATAGGTGCTCAAGGTGATGCTGATGCTGATGCTACTAACTATTTGAGCTACCCAGACCTCTTCCAAATTCTCCAAGAGCTGAAAGACAATAAGCTTCAACCATTCACAGATCAGATAGTGTAACTGTCTCAAGGAATAGTAAAGCTTCAACAAGTGAATCACTTGATGAACCTCAAAACTCATCAGGTGATCCAGTACAACACCAGGTCAAAGGTAGTAGTATTTTGAAGGAACATGCAACTGTTAATACTACTTCACAGCCAACCATTGATGATGTTTCTCAGTCATTCAATCAGTCCTCATTAAATGACTTTGAAACAACAGCTGACAGAGTGTTCCAGTTCCTGATCAGAATATGTCCAACCTGGACCTATCTCTGCAACTGGAAGTGATTCCTCGTCTTAGGATTCACAACACTCATCCAACTGAGAACATCATAGGAGATGTCTCTGAAGGTGTGAAAACAAGAGGACAGACACATCATGAGAATGTCTGTTTGTACTCATGTTTTCTATCCTAGATGGAACCCAAGAAGGTAGAAGATGCCTTGAAAGATAGTAGTTGGGTTGAATCGATGCAAGAGGAGCTGCTTCAATTCAGAAGACAAAAGGTCTGGAATTTATGCTTACTACCATCTGGTCAAGTACCCATAGGCACTAAATGGGTTTTTAGAAACAAGAAAGATGATAGAGGCTTGATTATCAAGAACAAAGCTAGATTAGTAGTTCAAGGATACACCCAAGAGGAAGAAATTGATTATACTGATGTCTTTGCACCAGTTGCAAGACTTGAGGCAGTTAGGATCTTCCTTGCTTATGATGCATCCAAGAACTTTACTGTCTACCAACTTGATGTCAAGTGTGCTTTTCTATATGGGGATATAGATAGAGAAATCTATGTATGCCAGCCTCCAGGATTTGAAGACCCACAACATCCCAACTATGTGTGTAAACTGGACAAAGCTCTATATAGGCTGCACTAAGCACCTAGGCTATGGTATGAGACTCTATCTCAGTTTCTTCTGAAAAGTGGTTATACTAGAGGCACCATTGACAAGACTCTCTTCATTAGAAAGTCTGGAAAGGATATTTTGCTTGTCCAAGTCTATGTTGATGACATCATATTTGGTTCCTCAAATGAACAAATGTGCAAAGACTTTGAAAGCATCATGAAAAGGAAGTTTGAAATGAGTTCCATAGGAAGAATGGACTTCTTTCTTGGAATTCAGGTGAAGCAATTGAAGGAAGGATTCTTCATCACTCAATCCAAATATGTCAATGACATCTTAGAAAGATTTGAGATGAAGGACTGTAAGCCAGCCAAGACATCCATACCCAGAAACCATAATCTTTGCCCTGACCTTGAGGGGGAGGATACTGATCAACATCAGTATAGAGCAATTATTGGTTCTCTAATGTACCTTACTGCTAGTAGACCTGATATCATGTTTGCTACTTGCATTTGTGCAAGATATCAGGCTGTTCCAAAGGTGTCTCACCTAGCTGCTACAAAGAGAATCCTCAGATACCTCAAAGGAGCACCTAAACTAGGTCTCTGGTATCCAAGAAATAGTGATTTCAATCTTTATGGATACTCTGACAGTGACTATGGTGGCTGCAACATTGGCAAGAAATCCACATCAGGAGGATGTCAATTTCTTGATGGAAGGATCATCTCATGGCAATGCAAGAAACAATCCTGTGTATCTACATCAACTGCTGAAGCTGAATATATTACTGCTGCTAGCTGTTGTGCTCAGCTGCTGTAGATTCAGAACCAGATGTTAGACTATGGATTCAACTTCATGAGCACTCCTATCCATATTGACAACAACAGTGCTATCTTCATCACTGAAAATCCAGTGAAGCACTCCAAGACAAAGCACATTGATATCAGGTATCATTTCATTAGAGATATTTATGAGAAAAATCTGATCAAGCTAATCAAACTTGTTTCAAATGTACAATAGCTGATTTGTTCACCAAAGCTTTTGATGAACAAAGGTTTAAATATCTCATATCAGCTATTGGGATGATAAACATTGATTAAACTACCTCTTTTGAAAAGCTTTTTAAATGTGTAATGTCTTGTGTCAATACAATTTAAGCCCTATTACAAAAGAACTCTTTGAAATATTCTCAGTATAGATTTCTTCCGAAGAGGAATTAACTCTCGGAAAAATATCTTCCGAAGTCAAATTCCTCCATGGAAATTTTCTTCTCGGAAGAGTTTTTAGTCTCGGAAGAAGCAATTGATTTCACATCAGATCAACTTCCGAAGCTTATAAAACTCTTCATTCAAGAAAACAGTTCTTACCTTCGGAAGCAATACGTATTATAATCGGAAAGATAGTTTTTACTGTGTAACGGATATCTTTTTGGGCCCCACTCTGTAAAAGGTAAAGATTTTGCTAATAATTCTCAGATTATTTAAACTTATCCCTTGCCACTATTGTCATTTCATAACCGCAAATCATCATAACCGCCGAAATCCTCCATAACCCCCACAGTTACTCCACACAGTCACCCCCACTGTTTAAATAATCTAGACCTGTTTAACTTTTACCATTTTACTGCCCTAAAAGTTTCGTCGCTTCCAATTCACCCAAATTCAAACTGATCTTCATTCACCTTTCACAATGGCGCTAAACCCTCAGCACAACCAAGTCGCATTACTTGATTCTTCAAAAGATGCTGACTTCTCTGAAATCATCACCTTTCTCTCTAAATCAACCTACCTCACAGCCCTTACCGATAACCCCACTGTTTACTCAAACGAAATGGCAGAATTTTGGGGAAATGGTCGAGCAGAAACCCTAAATGGGGTTCGTATACTGAGGACCAGGATTTGTGGACAAGAGTTGATTATTACCGAACAACTCATCAGGGAGCATCTAGAGCTCCAGGATGAAGGAGCTCCTACTGAGTTTCCTAAGGACGAATTAGACAGCACTTACACTCTAATGGGATATGGAGGAGATTTAAGTAGGTCAACTGTGTACAAGTTCAACTTCTCCTACAACTAGAAGTTTCTCTTGCACATTGTTCTCCACTGGTTGTCTAATAAGTCAGGGGGATGGGATCAAATTCCCTATGAACTAGGATGCTTAGTTCATGGGTTGGTGAGAGGCCTGCGCTTCAACTACTCGAGGTTTGTGCTGACTAGCCTTATAGGGAATCTTCAAAGGGACACATTCTTCAAGTACCCTAGATTCCTTCAGCACATCATCAACTGTGAGTTGGACCAGAGTCAGCTTGTTTGTGTAGATGCTATGACTGTCCCTCACATGAGGCCTGCCATCTTCAAGACTATGAAGAAGGTGTCCACCAACTTCACTGGAAGACACACTGATATACTTCCAGCTATGATTGAGCGCATAGCTTCTGGTGACATCCCTGTTAACCTCACAGGTGATGAACCCACACCAGCAACCTTCACCACAAATATCACTTTACCTTCTCCACCCATCACAATCACATATCAAAGACGCCCCAAACGAACCCTTGTTCAATCTACTCTGATTGAACAAGCTCCTCCTGTTCAATCCAAAAGGACTAGAGTGGAACAATGGGCTCCCACTCAGTCCGAGGTCACAATTTGGGTTTTGAGCTTCCTCAGTCTTAAACCCAAGAGCCCGACACCCAAGCCTTTAGCCCACAGGGTGAGTCTTTACACTCCCCTGTGCAGCCAATTAGGGACAGACCCACCAGAGGCTCAATGCCTGTAGACATTGATCAAGGTCCGGATCAGTAGGTTTAGTCTCCCTATCCTTTACTGATCTCCTCCTTAAAACTGATGAAGAGATAACATCTCTCCATGGCAATGAAGTTGATCTACCGCACCCTCTCCAAGATCAACAGAGCCTGGAGACATCCCTTATCTCTAGCCCCATCAGCAAACCTTAACTGAGGTGAGTCCCACTGATGTGGAGGGAACTCATGTAGGCTCAGCTACCACTACTCAGAGTCTCTCATTGAGCTCTCAGGACAGTGGTAACATTAATCAGACTGAGTCTATGGCAACTTTACCCACTGATATCTCTGAAAGAGATGACTTTGAGCAAAGGTATCTAGGGTGCCGAGAAGCCACATCTGGTGATGAGACTGAACATACTAGGAATGTTATCTCATCTCCCCTTGATTCTTCACATAAGATGAGGGAAGTATGCAACTCACCATTTAGTACTTGATCTCCAAGGTCTCAAACCTTGAATATAAGGTTAGGATCTTAGAGAACAGGTCAGCCACTCAGCAACTTGAGATTGACAATCTCAAGGCTAAAGTAGCTGAGACACAGACAGAGAGGTCTGTTAGGCATGTACCAGTTCAAGTCTCATTTACTTCTTCCTCTAGCTTATCTAGCTCTCAAGATGATGCTACCAAAAAGGGGGAGAATGTTCAGAGACAAACACATGAGGAACCACCGGTCCAAGCTTCAACTTCCTACATCATCACTATGCCTAAATCATCTCAATCTATCCTTTAGATTGACTCACAGATGATTAAGGATCTCTACAGACTTTTAATCAAGTTTGTATGGAGATCCTCCATTGATTAGCCAAGCCTTGATCCTATACTGATCTACTTTGGAGCTGAAGAGCTTCAAAGGATCACTGCACCTTCTACCACTGTGGAAGAAGTTGGTCAACCTAAGGTCCACATGGAACCTATAAGATTCACTTCGAAGGGGAAATGGGGGCTGATGGCCCAGCAACTGAAACAATTAGGACAGAAGGTGTATCTCCTTCAACTTCCGAAGCTACAAGGAAAGCTTCGGAAGAACCAGCTAAAGCCTCGGAAGAACAAGCTGAATCTTCCGAAGCTGAAATGGAGGCTGCGGAAGGACTGTTCCAGATGTCTGAGGATCTAATCATCACAGATGCAATCCTTGAAATGGCATCTGAGGTGAATAGTGAGGACTTACTCAAACCTACTCCATCCTAAACACCATCTGAGCCTCTCTCTCAATCTGAACCCTCTATCCAAGAACCACCATAGTCAAGCTCTTCAAAAGACAAAGGAAAAAGGAAGATGACTGCGGAAGAGCTTCAGGAAGAGGAAAGGATTGAGAAGCTAAAGAAGAAAGGTAGATTCCCTGCTGAGAAGTTACTAGCTGCTAGTTCAAAAGCAGTTGCAGCCAATCAGGAGGCAATCAACAACAAGAAAAGAGAGGAACTCATTGATCAGCTCATTAACTTTGGAGCTGCAAATGAAGAAGTACTCCTGCTACCACTAGAGGAGTTGGTGACTTTGGAGAGGACAACCAGGCTAAAACAAAAGAAGAAGCCAGGTTGGCCTTAGAGAGGGAAGAGGAGGAACAGAGGAAAGCTGCCTTGCAGCTAAGGGAGGCTAGGATAAAATTCCTACTTCCTAGAGGCTTCAATCTTCAAGAACTTTCTCCACATGACAATGATACATCCTCTAGCTTCATAACAAAGAGCAGGATCAAATGGAGAAAGAAAGGAAGAAGGCTACAAGGGAAAAGAGCAGAGAAAAGAGGAAGAAGGAAGAAGAAGTAAGGACCTCTGCAACCAAGAAGCTCAGTGACAAAGCCTGGATGAAAGACTATCTCCAGGCTCATGGCTTCTCTGGTAGGCACGTGGGTCCCGTGTCTGAAAAGACACTCCAGCGGATTGTCAGTGAAATCAAAGTTGACATCCGTATGGGAAAGAAGAAAGAGATGTACAGAAGGGGACAGGGAATGATCTTCACCCCAACCACTCAACCACAACCAGCACCAGAAGAACCAATCCCATACTCCTTCCCCATCAAAACCGAACCCTCAGATGAACCCTTCACCCCTGAACCTACAACTCTACCCATACCCACTTCATCACCTCAACCACCTAAACTTCCAATCCTTCAACCCAAAACACAACCCAGAACCACTGAACCCAAACCTACCCAACTGATACCCAGACCATCTCCTCAGCCTTCTCAACATCTCTCTCTTGAAGAGTTTAAAGAAATCAAGACAAAGCTCAACAACTGCAGAACTCTGAGTAACATCTCCTGTGAGGAAGATCTCATCAACATCACCTATGTTGATGAATCTTCAAGTTCCCTCACACTAGATCAATTCTTGATTTGCCTAGAGGAACTTTGGGCCAGGCTACAAGACTTCTTGGTCTCAACTCTGATTCTCTAAATGCTGAAGAGAAGAGACTTAGAAGAAAACTGGTGACTCTGCTGGATACAAGAAAGGAGGACAGGATTTCTAGTCAGTCTCCTGCACCTAGGAAAAGCATAATCCAGTGGAGGTTCGATGAAGCTTCTCACAACTTTGTTATGGAAAGGTAGAATGGTGAAATCAACTGATTCAATGCCACTTCTCTGTTGCACCTCAGCATATTTGACATTGCTGAGCTTGTAGAGAAGTCATTCTCCAACCCCTCCAACTCTGAGACTGCTGCTGTCATCAGGAATCATCTCAGCAGTCTTCACTTGGCTGAGCTAACTGCAAAGGCAAGGATCAAAGAAGAGTTGAAGTTGAGAAGACAGGAAGAAAAGGAAAGACCTACCACCAAGGGCGCAGTCTTTCTACAGATGGTGGAGGGTCCGGAATTGGAACTTATAGTTAGATAGGAATATGACTATAGTTCCCATCAACTAACTCTTTTCAGAGGGCCACAGGAAAGGGTACATATAATCCAAGGTAACAGACTGGATGTTCTGTCTACCAAGGATTTGTACAAACTTCTCAGCACCACATCAGGGAAGAACAAGGAAACTGATAGATATCTACTTTCCTTGGTGCTGGAAGTTTTGAGAAGAAGAGAGAAGTAAAGTTTTGGTAGCATCAGCCTAGGGGGAGTTTGTTGGATCATGAGAAAGGCTGGTGCAACCAAAACTATTTCACTTAGTCAATTTTGGTGCTACATTCAAAGGCTTCCGAAGCTAAGTATGGGAACTTCCGAAGGTTGAAGAGTTCTTTCGAAGACAAGTGAAAGATCAACTTCCGAAGACAAATTCTACTTCCGAAGACAAGGAGAAGTTGCCAAGCCTCGGAAGAAGCAGTCTTCCGAAGTATAAGTGGCTTCGGAAGAAGTTATTCTTCCGAAGCAACTTAACCTTCGGAAGACACTGCTATAAACCAGTGGACATAAGTATAGCCTCTGACATTCCGCTGCAGACTTCTGATACAGCATGACTTCTTCCTAAAGAGCCATGTAGTTGACCATACTTTATTCCACTGTTTACCTTTTTATGATAGTACATGTTACCAACCTTAGTTGGTGACAAAAGGTAAGTCAGGGACATGTCTTGACTACCAAATCTCAGATAATACCTTAACCTATAGTCTTGTAGTATAGGCTTTTGGTTATAGGTTTCCAACTAGAATTAAAGTATATCCAGCTGTAGGTAGTATTATATATATAGTTCTCACTGTAACTCAATAGATAGAGAGATTGTGTTTGCAAGAGTCTTGTAATCCTTTGAGTTGAGAATCAATATATAAAAGTACCTTGAAAATTTACTTCCTATGTGTATTATCATTTGCTACTTGTTATATTGTGATCAACTCTTGTTAAGACTCTTTCTTAGTGTTGTTCTAGGTGAGTTTGAGAGAAAAACCACTTGTTAAGTGACCAATACCGATCATGCAGTTTGTTTTCCATATAAACAACAAATTTCTAATATTGCTAAGCTTCAATGACAAGATCGTGTTGTTGTTGACCGACAACATTATCAGGCTGCACTTGTTGACCATTAACCTTCATGTTTTGATTGGCGAGCGTTGGAACCAATATTGGCATGCCATTTGTATTCATAGATATTGATCATAAACTCAAAAAGAGACATACCCAATATATCCCACTGGAAGTAGGGTCTGGGAGGGGTTGGATGGTGGTAAATCTTACCTCTATCTTTTAGGATAGAGAGACCGCTTCCAATGAGACCCCCGGCTCGAATAAATAAAATAAAATAATAATAATAATAATAATAATAATAATAATAATAATAACCCTCCAAATTATACATATAAGAAATATCAATTGCACGTCAATTATTATTAAAACTCTTACTAAAAATGATGAGTTGGTAATTTGTTAAATTGTGTTTTTCAGGCTTAAGAAAAATCAATATGGACAAAAAGAGCTAAAACAAAAATAAAATTAAGGAAAACTAAGCTCTGGAATCCATGCATGGGACGTGCCTCATGAGGCAAGCCCCCCATGCCCAGATTGAGACAAACCCTCATGCCAAATTTAGCAGGCCACCGTGCTTGTCAGTTTGATAGGACAAAAGTATTATTCCCCGACATGAGGCACACGGGCGTGCCCGACAAATTTTGCACGTTGATGACCTGTCATTGGGAAAAATCTAATTAACCTAGATAGCTAGGGTAAGTCAGGTATCGTATCCATGAGGAGCATGAGATTAGCGTTACATGATTTGTTTGATTATTTAACTAAATTACCTAACTAAAACTGAACTATTGTCTCTGGACTATGTATTAAGATGAGCAAAATTGACCTAAAACAATTACTTAAAAGGGTAAAATGAAAACTTGAACTTGGTTTGAAATCAAAGATGAAAGGAATCACATCGGGTTTCAGGAATGTAATTGAATATACGAATTATGTTTTACCTAATCGTAAAGTCACATAGACATAACTTCTTTATCACATATGTTGAAAGGTAATTACCAACTTGATAACCGATTATGTAAAGTAACTAGTAAAGTAACTAATGCCACCATCTATAAACTTTATTTATAATCACCAATTAATGATAATAACCTGAGTACTACTCAATGGTTAACAATGTAAAACCGATAACTTGATACGCAATAATCAAATCAACTAACACGAATCTTTAATCAACACATGATTTAAAACACATAAATGATAAAAAGTTGTTAAACAATCAAAGTTTATGTCTTGACTAGGTAAGTACATAAGAAAGCACAATCAACTCACAAACTATCCACCCAGAGATGATCATGAATTATTTAGCCTTGCATCTTCATCATAATCTCTTCAATCTTCACTTTAAGCATATGAATCCTTGATCAATTGATGATTAGAGAGAGTTTCAATGGCTCAAATTAGTCCAAAGATTCATTTTTGGGGTTGGAGGCAAGTCCCTCTTCAAAACCCTAATGTTAGGGTTTAAATAGGTTTTATAATTTGAAATAGTACTCAAAATATCATGTTAGACCATAACTTACGGCCTATAGGCGGTAAGTTACGGCCTAGCTTCAACCAGACGACCCAATCTCCTGTCTTATGGGGTTCACAGATGGACTCAACACACGGTAGTAAGTTACAGCCTCAGGATGTAACTTACGGCTTTCCTGCAGTTTGCATAGTTTTCTTTATTTTTAGCACATTTCAAGCCGTAATCTTGTTATCCTTTTTATCCTTTTCAAATAATATTTGTTAAGCTTCATTTAACCTACATTTCATACCCATAACAAAGTAATACCACTCGATACATAAAGTATATTAAAAACACAATAAATAATTAGTAAAGTAACTTAAGTGATAGATTAGAACGACAAAATGACATAAGATACCTACTAGTTTGGGGTCGTCTAGAAAGCGCAACACTTTAAAAAATGATGTAGTCATATCTGCATAGTGTATTGAAAGGAATTTCAGATAATCTAAATTAACGAGTAAGTCATAATTTAAATTTATGTGTGTATTAGTAACAACTCGCCAATAACATTAACTTATGTTCATGTGAAATACCTGATTTATGTGAAATAGGCAGGTGTGTAGAACAAATTAATCATGGTCAGATACATAACCAGATATTCGCTAATGTTTATATGAAATACCTAATTTAGGAACACTAAATAGCAATTTGGTAAACATGGGAAAGTAAAGTAAGAATATTCACCCCATAATCGCAAGTAGGGAAATACAACGACACACATCAAGTTGACATACACAATCAAATATTCATAAATGTTCATGTGCTAATTTAAGTATCGTATTGTATAGAACAATATGATATATGCGAGGGCACAGGCATAATCGACACGTAAAACAAAGTAAATTCATTAATCATATATGATTGTACAATGAAAGATTAGCACAAGATTATAATGTATCAAACAAAGCTATGGTCGTGATTCAAGTGCCTCGAGTTTCCAACCCTAACATGGGCGCATATAAATTCTAGTAATCGCATATGTTGTGGCATTTGCAATTTCAACGCCCAACATCTGAAATTGAGTCTTCCACCAGCTTAGTGCGGCACCGTCCATCATGCCAGCAACATATTTCACCCTATTCGCTGCAGGGCAATTACAGATCTCGAACACCGACTCTAATTTTTCAAACCAACGGCACTGCTCCTTTAGTCCCCTTGAATGGGTTAGGCTTGTAGTCCATGAAGGACTTGTATGTGCAAGTCGGTTGTCCTGGAATTGAATTGAGTATAAGGATTAGATATTGGAATTGATATTAGGTTATGGACAGCTATCACGCAGATTTAGAAACGGGTAAGGAAACCTTTACTTACCAATAGGGTTCGGGTGTGGAGGGTGCTGGCTTGCCAGCGCCACGGTAACATTTTGGTTAATCAGTGCCGCCAATTCTGCAGGCGTCATGGTAATGCTACCTCTGCCACGTCCACGGCCTCGTCCAGACATTCTTTAAAATCACAACATACAAAAATAAGCAAAATATCCAACATATTTAACTTCATTCAAGTATAAGCAATTAAAGAATTTAGCACACACACAACTAATAAGTTCAAATAATGATTTTTGATTAAATAAATTGTGAATATGTCTACAATGAATCAAACCAAATACTAAAATCCAAAAACATCAGTCGGATGGGAACAACCCTTCCCATCTAAGTGTGAAAAGAAAGAAAGTGTAAGAACTAAAGAAATAAACAAGCTAGAGAATCAATTTGAATCAACGGATCCCATACTGTTCTCTGGTTCATCATTTTGCTACTCCTCAGGTGCTTCTTCAGGTTCCTCTTCTGGGTCCTCATAAGGGTCTTCCTCAGGTACAGGGTCGTCCACAATCTAAAGTGCAGCTAACTGCTCCTCCAGTCCAGTCAATCGCTCATCCATCCCTAAATTATGATGATCCTGCTCGTCCATATGGTCAGGAAGTGCCATCACGTTACCAGCCAAGTTATGATGTCCAGTAATGGATATCCATGTCTACGGTTCCATTGCGTGTGCTCGGGGTAGAAGTTTGTATCATTATAGACAATCCCATCTATATTATCTATGGATTTCGAACCTGAACTCTATTAACGGTGCCATCACGTTACCAGCCAAGTTATGATGTCCAGTAATGGATATCCATAGTCACTCCTGAAGTTTCTCCACCTGCAAGCGTAGCTGCTTCATCTCGTATCGTAAAGTAGAGTTCTTATTACTGAGTCCTCTAATGCGGTGTCACTCAGTGTCTAGCATAGCGACCAAGGCTGTAACAGCTTGCTCAAAGGGAACATCAAGAGGAGGAAGGGTAGGTGTCGTAGAGGTAGTCATTGACCTAGTCCTAGGTCTAGTAGTAGCTAGGGATGGAATGCGCTCCCTGTATATTATACGGTCTACGTAAGTAGAATAGTAATCCTAGTCACGTGGAGGATCGCGCTCAGGTATCATAAATAGCTAATCCCAGTCCATCTCCTTAAAAGGGTAAGGAAATCGAGGCCAGTCAGGTCCTCTATCAGGTACAGGAGGATTCGGAGATTCAGAACGTGCTGGTCTATTACCCAAGGCTCCCAAAAAAGATGCCATCCCTGTGGTAAAACCTTATAGAAACAAGCTCAAGCAAGTAAACAAGAAGCAAGCATAACTTAACAATCTACATGTGTGTAACTAATGCAAATCTAGCTATAGTCTAAAATGCAATGCAAATGAGATGCAAAAATTCATTTTAGTTCGCTATAACCAAGGCTCTGATACCAATCTGTCACACCCTCCAAATCCACTAACGAGGTTTTACCGTCAGGCATGTGACATAACCAGGATCTTTGATAAGCATCAGTTACACCAAACGACTCGATAATTACGAAACATGTGAGTTACTTGATAACGATGAAATAACCCAGATCATAATTAAATAGTTGCCGAAGCGAATTTAGAAAACGTTTAAACAAAAGTTAAAATGCGCAAACACGCGCCCAGACCAATTTAAGTAAATGTAAATGTAGTTAAACCATGAAATCAATTTAAAATTAAAGGAATATGATATGCAATGAATATTGTGCTCCTAGACGTGCCACATCAATTACTTGAGAGAAAACATGCTAAGATTAGTACAAAGACCGGTGAGTTCACAGGTTTATCAGAAAACAATAAGTAATAGAAACGAAATCCAAATTCATTATTCAAAGCATATAAGTAGGTAGCTAGCTTACAACAAGTCACTATATGTATGAAGTCGTGACCGAGCTGACAATAATAATATAATGAATGCCCCGGTCTGTGGAAATCAGACCACAACACTGTAAAACAGGCTAACAATTCACCCGTTTGTCCTTCAGTCAAACTAGAGCGACTAGCTTGAGCGGGGTTTGTCATACCCAGTAGATCTACTAACAATCACCTTGCTAATAACATACTAACGGTCCGAAGAGACGTAGTGTAACACAATAGTATACAACTACATGCAATATTACCAATCTAAGGTACCGTATAGTTTATGAATACAACATATTTCTCTCCCCCAAAAAGAGAGTATAGTATGAAAATGGGGTTGTAAACTTACCTTAAAAGCATAACAACAAAGTAAAGCAGAGAACGGGAAGTTAAGTTTCCAATTAACCTGAATTTCATTTAATATATAATTAATATTAATTATTAATTATAAACGTAAATATTGTATTGTTTCGTGTTTCACGACTCGGTTTGCCTTAGACATCAATTTAGTCTCACACTAATTCATATCAAATATATAACACCCAATTATCGTGTTAACCACACAACCCGGTTATGTTAAATAGTACCCATCAATATTTATATATCATCCATGGTCACACACTTAACCTCATATATATATTATGCATGAACAACTTATAAATATATGCCATGTAAATCCCGCACTCACATGCATGACAATTCATGCATTCACCATCATACATACATGCACCTAGTTAAGTCTAAACCCATAACAACCCACTACACCCCACATAAGCAATCGTACACTGCCAAACACAAATGTATCCTATACACCCACAAAACATAACCACATGTTTGATTATATATGTACATGTTCCATTATTCACATACCACCCATATTAGAACATAACAAGGAACACACATATACACTCACGGATACGCATAACTCATTCATACAAACCACACAAACACACACCCAAGAAACACACAGTGGATACCCATACATACAATAAAATACCCTATGCATACCCAAAGAAATTAACCTCCATTCACATACATGCATGTTACATTCACACACAACCAAACATACACACACCATGCAGAACACACACATCTACACACCATGCAAAACACACACATCCACACAATCCCTGCATTATTCACCCATGGCTAACCCACACTTAGCCCCCCCCACACCCATGATCAAATATATGTATATATACATACATACATTACTAACGGGCACACACACCAAACACAACCCCATCGAACACCTAGGGTACCGACACCCGATCGAACCCATCAAACCGCCTGCTTGCCACACCCTTCGACCACACTTGGCCACCCTCAATCGGCCGATATCAATGACCACCAAACATAACACATGAATACCTACAAGAATACGTCTGGGAACACCATGAACACCTACAGGAACCGTGATCAAAATCACGATCAAACAAAACATTCCATACCAAACACATACGGACACACGCGCACAACAACATAACCAAGACACGAAACCATGAAACCACCATCGGGAATGAAATTGTAGTGCATCAAAACAAATACAAAAAAGTAACCGTACCGGAACCGCTTGTGGAGGAACGATGAACTCGAACGGAAGGAGATGTCTCGTGTGGGAGAGTGTCACCGGAGGCTGGCGATCGTGCAGGGAGGCGATCGAAGGAGGCTTCTCGCACAAAAACAATGGCAGAAAGAAGTTCTCGAAAGTAATGATTCTCGAAGGAGGGGACGACAGCTTTAGAGATTGGGTTACGGTGGGGAGGTAATCGACGAGGAGGGGAAACCGCATAGGGGGTTGGTTATTTAAAGATATAGGTTTTGAGAACTTAGCACCTTTAGTCCCTAGATTTATGTAATTTGCACTTTAGGGTTTTAATTTGTTTTAGTGGTTAATTTTGGTTAAGTTGAAGTTAATAATAGTGGTGATAATATTAATAATATTACCAAAAATAATAATGACAATCATACTTACAATAATACTACTAATAATAATAATAAGCATTGTATTCGTGAGCAACGACGAGTAGTTAAGGAAATAGGAACGATGTAAACTTGAAAACGTGAGTTGTCACATGTTATTGATTTGGGCGGGAATATAAGCCTAGGAATGAATTTAGGAATGCCAAGTGTCTAATAGTGTAAAGGATTATTAGTATTAGGGGTGTTCATGGTTTGGTTTCAAACCGAGAAACCGCCCAAACTGGTCTTCGGTTTGATTTCACGGTTGTTTTTTTTCTAAACTTTTGGTTGGTTGGTTTAAAAAATTTCAAACCATTGTGAACGCTTTGGTTTACGGTTTGTACTAAAAACCGGTCGTAAAACCGAACCGAACCGTATGTCAGTATATACATATATATGTTTATATATGTATATTTATACATAACTATTAATTCAAGGTTAAAGACTTAAACCCTCATAAATATTTATTTTTTTAGTTTGGGCTTTGAGAGTTTGGGTTGCCATATTTTTATTTTACAAAATTGAAGCCCAAATAAATATCTTGAATTTGAAAGTCTTGTAAGTCGTAAACACCAGCAGCATCTCCGTCTTTTTTACTTCAACAGCTCAACATTATTTCTTCCCAACCCTAGATCGACTCAAGTTCTCACTTCTAGATTTTAGATCAACTTCCAATAACACGTTTGATGGATATCAAGTCATGGAATTAGAGTCTTAATCACAGATTCAGGTTTGTATCTCAGTTTTACCAATTTTGTGTATAGTTTCACAGTTCATTATTTTCTTCATCGTCACTTAGGTTTTTATCTCGATTTTGTTTTACCCACTTCGTATCTTAGTTTCGTATTAATGCAATTATTAATATCTTTTTATGTATATAAACGCTTCTTGTCTCGATGACAACAATTAAAATCAAATTAATGTTTTACAGTAACATTTGAAATGGAAAAGGAAAATGCCAATGTCTCTGTAAACATTGAGGATGATAAGGCTAGTGAACCTGTGAATATAATCGATGGTGATGATATGGAAGAGGCTGAGAAAGAAGATATTGTAGATTTGGAAGAAACTGAATGTGACAGCAGCAAAGGCACAAAACAAAAGCCTTCAATTGTATGGGAGTACTTCAACAAACCTAGTTCAGTAGATGGACGTGCCATATATAAGCATTGTAAGAAAAGTTATGTTTATGAACCAAGTAGAAATAGTACTAGTACTTTGTTGACTCATTTGAAAAGATTATGCAAGTTTAATCTACTTAAATGTCAACAAGATAAGAAGCAAAAAACTTTGAGTTTTCAAAGAAAGGGGGATGGTGGAAAATTAGTGTGTGGTCATTTCACAAAGGAGTTAGGTAAACATGTTGTTGCTAAAATGATAAACTAACGTTTCGATTTGTTGAAAAAGAAAGGTTTCGTTATTTCTGTAGTGTAATCCATCCGGAGTTAGAATTACCGAGTCGGATTATGATTGCTAGGGAAATTTTATCATTACATGTGGATGAAAAGAAAAAGTTAAAGGAGATTTTAAATAATTCTTCACATGTTGTTTGTTTTACAACGGACGCATGGACTTCTTGTCAAAACATCAATTATATGGTTCTAACAGTTCACTATATTGATGGAGATTGGAATTTAAAAAAAAAAGATTTCGAATTTTAAAGTTATTTCTAATCATAAAGGTGACACAATTGGTAAAATGATTGAGAGTTGTTTAATTACATGGGGTATTGAAAGGGTTTTTACAATAAATATCGACAATGCAAACTCTAATGATACAACTATTTTCTTTTTGAAAAAGAAAAAAAATTGGGAGAATGCAATTTTAGATGCAGAGTACTTGCACATGCGTTGTTATGCTCATGTGTTAAACTTAATTGTGTGTGACGGGTTAAAACATTATGATCCTGCAATTCAAGTTATTAGAAATGTTATGAGATATGTTAGGCCATCTCCTGCAAGGTTGGATAAGTTCAAAGAATGTTTGAAGATAGAAAAGTTAGATGTTAGCAGTGGAAATGTTTGTTTAGATGTTTCCACTAGGTGGAACTTAACTTACTTGATGTTGGAGACAACTTTGAAGTATAGAAAAGCCTTTGATCGATTGGAAGAAGATGGGCAATGCGCTAGGTTTTTAATGTAGGTCCTAGTTATTTATTGGATGAAGAATATGCTAAGAAAAGTATGATGTGAGTAAAATCGGGCCCCCTAGTGATATTGATTGGGAGATTGCACAATTATTTATGACTTTTTTGATGGTGTTTTATGAAGTGACTAATTGGTTTTAAGGGTCTCTTTATGTAACTTCAAGTGTTTATTTTCATGATATGTGTTTGATGCATACCCATATTGATGAATGCATTCAAAATGATGATGAAAGGTTGAGACAAATGCTTTAAATATGAAGTTAAAGTATGATAAATATTAGGGAGATATGGAGAAGATGAACCTTTTATTGTATATTGCTATTGTACTTGATCCTCGCTACAAGTTAACATATCTTGATTGGAGTTTGGATGATATGTACCCTACCGGTAACTTGCATTCAACTTGAAGAAGAAAGTAAAAAATACTTTGAATAAACTTTATGACTTATTATGCAAAGGATCCTAAGGATGCCAAAAAGCATTCCTCTAATAAGAGTCGTAATTTGAATGAAATTGGTGATGGTCTTAGCATGCAGGAGAGGTGTATGAGAAAATATAAGTCACACTTGGAAGATGGGTCAACCGATGAATTTAGTGAGCTAGATAGATACTTGAAGGAAGAAAAAGAGCCAATATATGGTTCGTTTGACTTGTTACAATGGTGGAAGATAAATGGGGAAAAGTATAAGATTTTAGCAAATATTGCAAGGGATGTTTTGGCTGTTTTAGTTTCTACAGTTGCTTCAGAGTCTGTATTTAGCACGGGAGGTAGAATTTTAGATCCATTCAAGAGTAGTCTTTCTCCTAAAACTATGCAAGCACTCATATGTACACAAAATTGGATTCGGGTAGATTTTAAAAAAGAAGCAAGTGTTGATTACAAAGATATGTTGAAAGATATTCAAGAACTTGAAGAAGTTGAAAATAGTACGTTTTAGTAGCTTTTGATTATTATAATTTTTTTCTTATTCTGTGTTCTAACAAAATGACTTGTATTTCAGATTTTGCAAGCAAACTTACTATATGCGTCGATCATATTGATTGACATTTACCTTGCTTATCATGTTATTATATTAGTTTTTGAAAGAAAAACTTTAACTTATTTTTGTTGTATTCTAATGTTGAGTTCATTTCAGTTGGCTTGGACGCCATGTGTAAGGCCCGGTTCCCGGAGACCTCACAGTTGGTCATTCACAGCATAAAACATACATATTATAAATTTAAGCAGCAGAATCAATTTGACAAAAACCCATTCATTCGTTATAAACACTGTTGTTAAGCAATACATTCTAGTTCATGAGTCACAAAATAATTAGTTGAATGAATTACAAAGCAACAGTATTGTCAAAACATAAATGGATGTCAGTCTTGCCCGCCAAATAGCCATCCCCGTGTGCCATCATCAGCAACCTGTTACCTGCCAACTGGAGAATACATTAAAGTCAGCGTTGCTGAGTGAGTTCTAGTTTTGTAATTAAAATACTTTACTTCTCATTTTAAACCGTTCGTTATGCATATGCGATCACACATCGTACGTACACGTAGGTAATATCATTATTATCTTCATCATCATTCAAATTCGTACTTTTATCATTATTCTTCCGAGTCTTTTGCGACACTGAGTCGCTCACCTCTATGGCAATCTCAAAGATTGCACTTATGCTGTGAGTCTTTTGCGACACCAAGTCGCTCATCTCTATGCCAATCACAAAGATTGACTTTCATCCTGTGAGTCTTTTGCTACACCGAGTCGCTCACCTCTATGTCAACCTCAAAGATTGACCCTGTGTGCATCCTTCGGGGTAGCGAACCCGCATCACAGTTGAGCTAACACCTGCCAGGGGTGTGCACCTCCATTCATTTGCTTGCAAGACTTTCGTTCATTCATTTGCGTTCCACTTTTCTTTATCATTAATCTTTCACTTTATTAATGATAATACTTTCTGTCTTGATCATGATCATACCACGTAAAGTCATACCATATTATTATTAATAAGCATATTGCAGGATCGGATTTGGGTGGTTTTTCTCTCAACTCACTGTGAATCAACACTCAGCAAGCAGTCTTATGAAGAGTTGATCACAATATATCAAGTAACAAGCAGTAAGAAAATTTAACACATCAAGTAAATTTTCAAGGTACTTTTATATATTGCTTCTCAACTCAAAGGATTACAAGACACTTGGACTCAAATCGCTTATCTAAAGAGTTACAGGGAGAAGATATATATAATACTACCTACAGCCGGGAATACTTTGATTCCAGCTGGACACCTCTAATCTTACATCTATACTACAAGACTCTAGGTGAGGTCTTTCAGACATTTTGCCTGAATGTTGGTAGTCAGGACATGTCCCTGACTTACCTTTTGTCACCAACTAAAGTTGGTAACATGTACTATCATAAAAAGGTGAACAGTAGAATAAAGTATGGTCAACAACATGGCTCTTTAGGAAGATGCCATGCTGTATCAGAGGTCTGCAGCGGACTGTCAGGGACCATACTTTTATCTGCTGGACATAGCAATGTCTTCCGAAGGATAAAGTACTTCGGAAGAATAACTTCTTCCGAAGGCACTTATACTTCGGAAGACTGCTTCTTCCGAGGCTTGGAGTCTTCTTTGTCTTCGGAAGCAGACTTTGTCTTCGGAAGCTCAGACTTTGTCTTCAGCTCTTTCATCAGACTTTGTCTCGGAAGCTCAGACTTTGTCTTCAGCTCTTTCATCAGACTTTGTCTTCGGAAGCTTTCAGACTTTGTCTTCGGAAGATAGTCTTCAGCTGTTGGCTTCAGCTGTTGTCTTCAGCAGTTGACTTCAGCTTTTACCTTCAGTAGATATCTTCAGCTGTTGGCTTCAGCTGTTGTCTTTAGCAGTTGACTTCAGCTTTTGCCTTCAGTAGATATCTTCAGCTGTTCTTCAGACTTTCGGAAGGTCTCTTCTCAGCTTCGGAAGCCTTTGAATGTAGTACCAAAAATTGACTATGAAGTGATTTTGGTTGCACCAGCCTTATCATGATCCAACAAACTCCCCCTAGGCTGATGCTACCAAAACTTTACTTCTCTCTTCTTCTCAAAGCTCTCAGCACCAAGGAAAGCAGGTGTTTATCGGTGTCTTCATTCTTTCCTGCTGTGGTGCTGAGAATCTTGTACAGATCCTTGGTGGACAGAACCTCTACTCTGTCACCTTGGATTATATGTACCCTCTGTTGTGGCCCTCTGAAAAGAGTTAGTTGATGGGAAGTATAGTCATATTCCCATCGAACTATTGTTTCCAATTCAGGACCTTCCACCATCTGTAGAAAGGCTGTGCCTTTGGTGGTTGATCTTTCCTTGTCTTCCACTCTCTTCAGCTTCAACTCTTCTTCAATCTTTGCTCTTCTACTTCGTTCAGCCAAGTGGAGACCACTGATATGGTTTCTGATGTGTGCAGCAGTCTCAGAGTTGGAGGGATTAGAGAATGGCTTCTCTGCAAACTCAGCAAGATCAAATCTGCTGAGATGCAGTAGAGAAGTGGCATTGAGCCTGTTGGTTTCACCATTCTCCCTTTCCACAACAAAGTTGTGAGAAGGTTCATCGAACCTCCACTGGATTATTGCATTTCTAGGTCCAGGAGATTGACCAGAAATCCTGTCCTCTTTCCTGGTATCCAGCAGAGTCACCAGTCTTCTTCTTAGCCTCTTCTCCTCAGCATTGAGGGTATCGGAGTTGAGACCAAGAAGTCTTGCAGCCTGGCCCAAGGTGTCTCTAGGCAATTCAAGAAATTGGCCTAGGGTGAGGGAGCTTGAAGAGTTATCAACATAGGTGATGTTGATAATCTCTCCCTCACAGGAGATGCTGCTCAAGGTAGTGCAGTTGATGAGCCTCGTCTTGAACTCCTTTATTTCCTCAAAGGAGAGATGTTGAGGAGGCTGAGGGGATGGTCTTGGTTGTTTTTGGGTAGGCTTGGGTTTAGTGGTTTTGGGTTGAGTCTTGGGTTTTAGGATGGGTAGTTTGGGTGGTTGAGGTGATGTGGTAGGTTTGGGTAGAGTTGTGGGTTGAGGGGTGAAGGTTTCATCAGTGGGTTCTGTTTTAATAGGAAAAGGGGTTGGTTCTGGTGTGGGTTGTGGTTGTGGTTGAGTGGCTGGGGTGAAGACCATTCCTTTCATCCTCCTATACATCTCCTTCCTTTTCCCCAAACGGATATCAGCTTTAATTTCACTGACTATCCGCTGGAGTGTCCTTTCGGACATAGGTCCCACCTACCTACCAGAGAAGCCATGAGCCCGGAGGTAGTCCTTCATCCAGGCTTTGTCAGTTGACTTCTTGATAGCAGTGACCTCCTTCTCCTCCTCCCTCTTCCTTTTTACCTTCAATTTCTCCCTAGCAGCCTTCTTCCTTTCCTTCTCCATTTGATCCTGCTCTTTGTTATGGAGCAGCAAGATCATGTCATCGTCATGTGGAGACAGTTCAGGAAGACTGAAGCCTCTTGAGAGTAGGAACTTGATCCTAGCCTCTCTCAGCTTCAGGGCTGCCTCCCTTTGCTCTTGTTCTTCCTTCTCCAAGGCCAACCTGGCTTCCTTTTCTTGTTGTAGCCTGGTTGACCTCTCCAAAGTCACCAACTCCTCTAATGGCAGCAGGAGTATCTCCTCATTGGCAGCTCCTAGATTGATGAGCTGGTCAATGAGTGCTGTTCTTCTCTTCTGGTTGATTTCTTCCTGATTGGCTACAGCTGTCTTAGAACTAGCAGCTAGCAGCTTCTCAGTAGGAAACCGACCTTTCTTTTTGGCCTTCTCAATCTTCTCCTCCTCCTGAAGCTCTTCCGCAGTCAATTTTCTTTTGCCTTTGTCTTTGATGGTGCTTGACTGTGGTGGTTCTTGGATGGAGGGTTGTGATTGAGAGAGAAGTTCAGCTGGTGCTTGGGTTGGAGGAATGTCAGAAATGTCCTCCCTGCTCACCTCAAATGCAATTTCAGCAATGACATCTGTGATGGTCAGTTCCTCGGACGTCTGAAATAAGCCTTCCGCAGCTTCTATTTCGGCCTCGGAAGACTTGTCTTGTTCTTTCGAGGCTTCCATGTAAGCTTCGGAAGCTTCAGCTAGAGCTTCGGAAGATGAGACTGCTGCAGATTCTGTCCCAACTGTTTCAGTTGCTGGGCCATCAGTCCCCATTTCCCCTTCGAAGCTAATCTCAGGTTCCATGAAGACCTTAGGTTGACCAACTTCCTCCACAGTGGTAGAAGGTGCAGTCAGTCTTTGAAGCTCCTCAGCCCCAAAGTATGCGAGTGTGGTGTCGGGGCTGGGCTGTTCTAGGGATGATCTCAATACAAACTTTGTGAAAAGTCTGTAGAGATCTTGAAGCATCCTTGAGTCAATCTCCAGAAAGGATTGAGATGACTCAGGTAGTGTAATGATTTGGGAAGAAATGAGTTGGGTCTGTGGTTCCTGTGGTGTTTGTCTCTGAACTTTCTCCCCCTTTTTGGTAGCATCATCTTGAGAGCTAGATGAGCTAGAGGAAGAAGTCATTGAGACCTGAATTGGTACATGCCTAACAGACCTCTCCGTCTGTTTCTCAGCTAGTTTAGCCTTGAGAGAGTTAATCTCAAGTTGCTGAGTGGCAGTCCTTGATTCTAAGATCTTCACCTGTGATTCCAGGTTGGAGACCTTAGAAAGCAAGTACTGAAGTGTTAGTTGCATACTTCCCTCATCTTCATAAGAAGAATCATGGGGAGATAAGATAACATACCTAGTATGCTCACTCTCACCACCAGATGTGGTTTCTTGGCACCCTGGTTTCCTCTGCTCAGAGTCATCTCTTTCAGAGATGTCAATGGGCAAAGTTGCCGTAGACTCAGTCCTAATTATGTTACCACTGTCCTGAGAGCTCAATGAGAGACTCTGAGTAGTGGCAGCTGAGTCTACATGAGTCCCCTCCACATCAGTGGGACTCACCTCAGTAGCTGGCTTCTGATGGGGGCTAGAGACAAGGGATCCCTCTTGGCTCTGTTGATCTTTCAGTGGGTGTTGTAGATCAACTTCATGGCCATGGAGAGATGTAATCTCTTCATCAGTTCAGAGTAAAAGGTCAGTGAAAGAGAGGGTGGTTAGTCCTACTGACCCGGGACTTTGATCAATGTCTGCAGGCATTGAGCCTTTGGTGGGGCTGTCCCTAGAAGGCTGCACAGGGGAGTGTAGAGACTCACCCTGTGGGCTTAAGGCTTGGGGTTCGGGCTCAGGGGTTTGAGACTGAGGAGGCTCAAAACCCACATTGAGGTCAAAAGTGAAGGATGGTGTGACCTCGGACTGAGTGGGAGCCCATGATTCCACTCTAGTCCTTTGGGTGTGAACAGAAGGAGTTTGTTCAATCAGAGTAGATTGAACAAGGGTTCGTTTGGGGCGTCTCTGATATGTGGCTTTGATGGGTAAAGAGGATTTTGGTATTGTAGTGGATGTTGCTGGTGTGGGTTCATCACCTGTGGGGTTAACAGGGATGTCACCAGGAGCTATGCGCTCAGTCATCTCTGGAGGTAATGGAGTGTACCGTCCAGTGAAGTTGGTGGACATCTTCTTCAGTATCTTGAAGATGGTAGGCCTCATGTGTGGAACAGGAAGAGCAGCTGCGCAGACAAGCTTGCTTGGTTCCATCTCACAGTTGATTATGTGTTGAAGAAATCGGGGATACATGAAGAATGTATCCCTGCTCAGATTGGCGATTAGGTTGCTCAACACAAATCGTGAGTAGTTGAATCTGAGGCCTCTCACCAACCCATGAACTAGGCATCCTAGTTCATATGGGATTTGATCCCAACCCCTTGATTTGTTGGAGAGGCAATGTAGGACAATGTGCAGCAGGAACTTCCAATGGTAAGAGAAGTTGAACTTGTATACTGTAGACCTGCTGACATCGCCTCCATATCCCATGAGGATATAGGTGCCTTCCACGTCTTCCTTGGGGAACTCAGTAGGAGCCCCATCATCGTGAAGCTCGAGATGCTCCCTGATGAGCTGTTCATTGATGACCAACTCTTGGCCACAAACTCGGGTTCTCAGGATTCGAACCCCATTCAGTACTGCAGTTTCACCATTGCTCCAAAATTCTGACATATGGTTGGAGTATACGGTGGGGTTAACTGTTAGTGCAGTGAGGTAGGTGGATTCGGTGAGAAAGGTGATGATTTGGGTGAAGTCGGCATCCCTTGACGAGTCAAGTAACGCGACTTGGTTGTGCTGAGGGTTTAGTGCCATTGGAGAAAAGGTAAGCTTGAGATTTTGGGTGAAATTGAGGGTTTGACAGTGAAGGGAACAGTTAGGGCTGTAAAGTGGTAAAAGAAGATGAAATTGATGAGTCAAGATTATCTAAAGAGGGTGAATAGTGGTAGTGGTGGTAATAGGGTAACTGTTTTGGGGTTACTGTGGGTGGTATGGTGGTTTACGGCGGAGAAATGACAGTGGCGGCAAAGATAATTTTAAATAATCTGACCATCATCAACAAAATCTTTACTTTTTACAGAGTGGGGCCCAAAAGATATCCGTTACATATAAAAACCTTTACTTCCGAGGGTAAAACATTTCCGAAGGTAATTTTCTTCCGAAGGCAATTTCTCTTCCGAAGCATGATATTGCTTCCGAAGGTAAAATTGTCCTTTGAAGGCACTTTATCTTCCGAAGCAAGGCATTGCTTCCGAAGGTAAAGTTGTCTTTCCGAATGGAGAGTTGTATAAGTTTCGGAAGTAGATCTGATATAAAATCAATCGCTTCTTCCGAGACCAAAAACTCTTCCGAGAAGAAAATTTACATTGAGGAATTTGGCTTCGGAAGATATTCAGGAATATCTTCCGAGAGTTAATTCCTCTTCGGAAGGAATTTAGACTTGGAATAATTTAAAGATCTTTTGTAACAGGGCTTAAATTGTATTGACACAAGACATTACTCATTTTAAAAAGGTCTTCAAAAGAGGTAGTTATTCAATGTTTATCATCCCAATTGCTGATATGAGATACTTAAATCTTTGTTCATCAAATGCCTTTGTGAACAAATCAGCATATTGTTCATTTGAGTCAACTTTGATTAACTTTATCAGTTGTTTCTCATGAATATCTCTAATGAAATGATACCTGATATCAATGTGTTTTGTCTTGGAGTGCTTCACCGGATTCTCAGTAATGGAGATAGCACTGTTATTGTCAATATGGATAGGAGTAGTCATGAAGTTGAACCCATAGTCTAACATCTGATTTTGAATCCATAGCAGTTGAGCACAGCAGCTAGCAGCAGCAATGTATTCAGCTTCAGCAGTTGATGTAGAAACACAGGATTGTTTCTTGCATTGCCATGAGATAATCCTTCCACCAAGAAATTGACATCCTCCTGATGTTGATTTCTTGTCAATGTTGCAGCCACCATAGTCACTGTCAGAGTATCCATAGAGATTGAAATCACTATTTCTTGGATACCAGAGACCTAGTTTAGGTGCTCCTTTGAGGTATCTGAGGATTCTCTTTGCAGCAGCTAGGTGAGACACCTTTGGAGCAGCCTGATATCTTGCACAAATGCATGTGGCAAACATGATATCTGGTCTACTTGCAGTGAGATACATCAGAGTACCAATAATTGCTCTATACTGATGTTGATCAGTATCCTCCCCCTCAAGGTCAGGGCAAAGATTATGGTTTCTGGGTATGGGTGTCTTGGCTGGTTTACAATCCTTCATTTCAAATCTTTCTAAGATGTCTGAGACATACTTAGATTGACTTATGAAGAACCCTTCCTTCATCTGTTTCACCTGGATTCCAAGGAAAAAGTCCATTTTTCCCATGGAACTCATCTCAAACTTCTGCTTCATAATGCTTTCAAAGTCCTTACACATTTGGTCGTTTGAAGAACCAAATATGATGTCATCAACATAGACTTGTACTAGCAAAATGTCTTCTCCACTCTTTCTGATGAAAAGAGTCTTGTCAATGGTACCTCTAGTGTATCCATTCTTCAGGAGAAACTGAGACAAGGTCTCATACCACAGCCTAGGTGCTTGGTGCAGCCCATATAGTGCTTTATCCAGTTTGCACACGTAGTTGGGGTGCTGTGGGTCTTCAAATCCTGGAGGTTGACATACATAGATTTCCCTATCTATATCCCCATATAGAAAAGCACACTTGACATCAAGTTGGTAGACTGTGAAGTTCTTGGATGCAGCATAAGCAAGGAAGATCCTAACTGCCTCAAGTCTTGCAACAGGTGCAAAGACATCAGTATAATCAATTCCTTCCTCCTGGGTGTACCCTTGAACTACTAGTCTTGCCTTGTTCTTGATAATCAATCCTCTATCATCTTTCTTGTTCCTGAATACCCATTTGTGCCTATGGGTACTTGACCAGATGGTAGTGGGCATAGTTTCCAGACCTTTTGTCTTCTGAATTGAAGCAGCTCCTCCTGCATCGATTCAACCCAACTACTATCCTTTAAGGCATCTTCTACCTTCTTTGGTTCCATCTGAGACAGGAAGCATGAGTACAAGCAGACATTCCCATGATGAGTTTGTACTCTTGTTCTCACACCCTCAGAGACATTCCCTATGATGTTCTCAGTTGGATGAGTGTTGTGAATCCTAAGACGAGGAATCACTTCCAGTTGCAGAGATAAGTCTAGGTTAGACATATTCTGATCAGGAACTGGATCACTCAGTCCAACTGCTGTTTCAGAGTCATTCAATGAGGACTGATTGAATGATTGAGAAACATCATTAATGGTTGGTTGTGAAGTAGTATTAACAGTTGCCTGTTCCTTCAGAATACCACTTCCCTCAACCTGGTGTTGTAGTGGATCACCTGAGGAACTTTGAGGTTGATTAAGTGATTCACTTGTTGAAGCTTCACTATTTCTGGAGATAGTTACACTGTCAGATCTGTGAATAGTTGAAGCTTGTTGCCCTTCAGCTCTTGGTGAATTTGGAATAGGTCTGGGAAGCTCATATAGTTGACCTGCATCAGCATCAGCATCACTTTGAGCACCTGTTCCAGCTGAAACATTCTCACAAGATGGTTTAGAATAGTTTGGAAACAATTCTAAATCAAAGATATACTCAGGTCCATTCCCCCTAACACAAGGAGTGTGCTCATTAACAATATGTTGGATGACTCCTCAAATTGTTGATTCTTGATATTGTATACTCGATAAGCTTTGGAGCTAGAAGAGTATCCAATAAAGATAGCATCATCCGACTTCTCAGCAAACTTTGCCAAGTTGTCCTTTGTGTTAAGTATGGTACACCTGCAGCCAAAGGACCTTAGAAAGCCAATGAACGGTGGCCTCTTGTTCCATAACTCATAAGGGGTTTTTCCATGGGGCTTCACTACAAGAACCTGTTCTGCACATAGCATGCAGTGCTGACTGCCTCTGCCCAGAATGTTAGAGGCAGCTTTGAATCAGCTAACATGGTCCGAGCAGCCTCAATAAGTGTCCTATTCCTCCTCTCAGCAACACCGTTTTGTTGAGGAGTTCTGGGAGCACTATATTGTCTGGCAATCCCTTTTGAGTCACAAAATGAGTCAAGAATGAAGTTCTTAAACTCAGTCCCTTGATCACTTCTAATGATCTTAACCTTGTGATCAATTTGATTTTCCATTTTAAGAATAAAAGATTTTAAAGTTTCAGCAGTTTCATCTTTACTTCTTAAAAGAATACCCATGTAAATCTTGTAAAATCATCAACGATCACAAGGCAGTATGATTTCCTTCCAATGCTCATTATACTTGTGGGTCCAAAGAGATCCATGTGCAATAAGTGTAATGGAGTAGTGATAGAGTTAACACATTTAGATTTATGAGATGATCTGTGTTGTTTCCCTTTCAGGCATGCAACACAGTTATCTTTGCAGAAAAATTCCTTTTTAGGCAAACCATGTACCAAGTTATTTTTAGCCAATTTATTCATTGTTTTAAAATTCACATGACACATGCGTTTATGCCATAGTGTTGACTCATCACTATCAGCTTTGGAAAGAAAGCATGATACTTCACCCATAGGAGAAGCATTGTTCATATCTAGCTTGTACATATCCCCTTTCCTGGGAGATCTGAGAAGCACCAATTCCGGAGGAATTGTCATCTCTGGTCTGAGGATAATGCACTCATGTTCTATGAAAAGCATCTGATGCTTTTGGTCACAGAATTGAGAAACACTTAACAGATTATGTTCAAGCTGTTTGACAAAGTGAACTTTGTCAATGTTTATTCTGCCATTGGATATACTTCCTCTGCCAGAAATATATCCTCCGGCCTCACCTCCAAATTGGACAGGCCCTCCATCAAAGTTCTAGAATTGTTGAAGGAGAGATCTGTTCCCTGTCATGTGCCTGGAGCATCCACTATCTACAATCCAGATATTGTTGTTCTTGTCAAATGGATGTCCCTGCACATAAGATGAGATGGTTAGTTTTGTTTGGAAGCCCAAGCCTTGCAGGTCTTGGGCTCTTCCAAAGATAGTGACATAATTGAACCAAAAGATATGCAATGGGGTTCAATAGAGGTCATTGTTGAAGAAGAGGTTTGGGCTGCAGCATCTTCCTTGATCTTCCAATCCATCCTTTGGTTGATCTTTGAGGATGAGCTTGTTAAAGCTTTTGCAGCATGGTCTTCTTCCGAAGCTTCTCTCTTTTCGGAAGAAGCCTTCACCACCTTTTCTTCCGAAGTAGTCTTCTTCTGAGATGGTTTCAAGGGAGCCTTCTTGTTCTTCCGAACCTTAGAAGGTTTGGCTTCCGAAGCCATTTTCCCTTCGGAAGAAGCAGTTTCTTCCGAAAGTAACTTGGCTTCCGAGACCAACTTTCCCTTTTTCATCATTTGGACCTTTTGAAGTGGTCCAACTGAGAAACCTTCTCTGACTCCTTCTTGTCTAACATTATTTGCATAATGTGTGCTTGCTGGATTGTAGTAACAATCTTTAGTCATGTGGTTGTGCAGACCACACATTATGCAGGCAATGTTAGTCTTCTGGAAACTTGCAGGTTGCTGTTTCTTGGGTTTCTTCTCGTCATCAGCAACTTTCCCTTTCAACTTCTGATCCTTCAGTAGGACAGGAGTGCTGGTACTACACTCTTTTCCTGAATTAGAAGTACCTACCACTTGAAATCCGGCAGAAATGAAGACACCCTTTTGCTTAGGGTCAAACTTAAGCTTGGACTCTGCAACCTTCTTGGCAGTCCTTCTAGCAGCTTTAGCTCTGCTTCTTCTTGCCTTGGTGGTCAGGATTTGGTCGTCACAGGTGAAGATGGGTGTATCCTCCTGTTTCTCCCCTGTGGAGGCCACTATTTTCACTTCATCCTCTAGTTCCAATAGAGAAGGGTCAGCAGTTGGAACCTCTTGCTCTTCAGTACCACATCTAGGTAGTCTAATAGACTCATAAGAGTGTGGTGGAGCTATTTCACTGGTTCCCAACCCTTCTTTGTTTTGATAAAACATTTTGGAATGAGAGGTTGATGCAAGAATAGTTTGGAAGCTTTGCTCAGCAATAGCTTGCTTCCTGGCCTGAGCCTCAGTTGTGACTAACTGGGCTTGAACTTCAGAAAGTTTGGAGATCAGATCTTTGATTTGAGTCTTATAGTTAGTCTTTTCATGTTTTAAAAGAGACACAGTTTTCTCTAACTCATCAATTTTCCTTTGATAGTCAGATTCAGCTCTTTTAAAGTCAGATTTTAGCACATTTAAAGACTCAACCTCAGATCTGATTTCCGAAATGTAATCCTTATACAATTTAACTTTAGCAATACAGGCAGCAGTACAAAGATGTTCATATACCTGATCATCATCTGTTCCGGCCATGAGTGCTTGAGCGGGAGTCACATCCTGTACCATGAAGCTCCAGTCAACTTCCTGTGCAATAGCAGCTGTTTCAGTTGACTTTTCTTCATGCTTGGGAGCAGTGGGATGTGTGGAGGCCTGTGGGGTTCCCGGGTTGTTCTTGGGAGCCTTGCATTCCCTAGCAAAGTGACCAAGTTGGTTGCAGTTGTAACACCTTGCTTTGCTCTTATCAAACCCAAACTTGCTGTTGACTGGGTTTTGAGGGAATTGCCTTCCAGTTCTCTTGAAGAACTTCTTCGCTCTGTAAGTTAAAAGAGCCATCTGCTGGACAATGTCCATATACTCCACATCATCTGGACTGAAGCACTCAAGATCATCAAAGCAGTATTGAAAATCACCAGAGTGTCCACTTCCAGAGACAAAGGCACAACTATCCTGAAAGGAGTTGTGTTGAACCTTTTGAGACTTTGGAGTCTCAGGTAGAGTGATGAAGGGTCCAGTATGTGAGTTTCAGGGTAGCACAGCAACTGATGTTGTGGTTCCATGCTTTCCCTTTCAACCACATGAAGGGCTGAACTCAGTTGGTTATTGGAGTGATCAGAGGAGTTCTGCATATTCATCTCCATCTGAAATGCACTTAGGATACCATATAACTCTGTGAGAGAAAGAGTCTTAAGGTCTGAAGTTCTCTTAATGACAACACAGTAGTGAGTCCATAGTTTAGGAAGAGAAGACATAAACTTCCTTACTATGTCTCTGTTCTCAAGAGCTACTCCAATATCCGCCAGAGTATCTACTAGCTCAACATACCTGAAGTATTGTTGAGTCAAGGTCTCACCAGCCTTGAAAGTAAAGTTCTCAAACTGCTGCTTCAAGAGATCTTTCTTGTTCTCTTGGGTTTCCTTGGATCCCTCATACATCAGCTTCAATGCTTCCCATAAATCTTTAGCAGTCTTGCACTTCTTGAAGCGTCTGTAGACGGAGTTGGGGAGAGCAGTTTGGAGACAAGTCATAGCCCTTTGATCTAGCTCTATTCTCTTCCTGTCTTCCTCTGGGTAATCATCAACATCTTTTGGAATGATGCGATTACCAGTGGTAGATGTAGTGCTTGGTATGAAAGGACCATTGACAATGGAGTCCCACATCCTTGAATCTTGACACTTGATGAAGCCTTCCATTCTGATGCACCATGTGTCAAAGTCTTCAGGGGTGATCATAGGGGACTTGGTCAAGGTACCAGTTTCCATATCAGCCTTGGAGAGAGCAGCCATTTGAGTGAGTGGATTGTGGTGAGGAGTGAAAAACAGGTTGATTAGGATGGTAAGATCTCACAATCAAGAGCCTGGAGCTCTGATACCAATTGCAGGATCGGATTTGGGTGGTTTTTCTCTCAACTCACTGTGAATCAACACTCAGCAAGCAGTCTTATGAAGAGTTGATCACAATATATCAAGTAACAAGCAGTAAGAAAATTTAACACATCAAGTAAATTTTCAAGGTACATTTATATATTGCTTCTCAACTCAAAGGATTACAAGACACTTGGACTCAAATCGCTTATCTAAAGAGTTACAGGGAGAAGATATATATAATACTACCTACAGCCGGGAATACTTTGATTCCAGCTGGACACCTCTAACCTTACATCTATACTACAAGACTCTAGGTGAGGTCTTTCAGAAATTTTGCCTGAAAGTTGGTAGTCAGGACATGTCCCTGACTTACCTTTTGTCACCAACTAAAGTTGGTAACATGTACTATCATAAAAAGGTGAACAGTAGAATAAAGTATGGTCAACAACATGGCTCTTTAGGAAGATGCCATGCTGTATCAGAGGTCTGCAGCGGACTGTCAGGGACCATACTTTTATCTGCTGGACATAGCAATGTCTTCCGAAGTATAAAGTACTTCGGAAGAATAACTTCTTCCGAAGGCACTTATACTTCGGAAGACTGCTTCTTCCGAGGCTTGGAGTTTCTTTGTCTTCGAAAGCAGACTTTGTCTTCGGAAGCTCAGACTTTGTCTTCAGCTCTTTCATCAGACTTTGTCTTCGGAAGCTCAGACTTTGTCTTCAGCTCTTTCATCAGACTTTGTCTTCGGAAGCTTTCAGACTTTGTCTTCGGAAGATAGTATTCAGCTGTTGGCTTCAGCTGTTGTCTTCAGCAGTTGACTTCAGCTTTTGCCTTCAGTAGATATCTTCAGTTGTTGGCTTCAGCTGTTGTCTTCAGCAGTTGACTTCAGCTTTTGCCTTCAGTAGATATCTTCAGCTGTTCTTCAGACTTTCGGAAGGTCTCTTCTCAGCTAAGGAAGCCTTTGAATGTTGTACCAAAAATTGACTATGAAGTGATTTTGGTTGCACCAGCCTTATCATGATCCAACACATATTAATAATAATAATATTAACGTTAATAATAGCCCTAATCATAATATTAATTAAAATATAAAAAAAGGGTTATTATGACATTCAGACATAATCATATGCATTTAATAAATCCTTAGTCAATATCAGTCCAAAACCCTAGCTGTACAAACTTCCACGAACATTCTGCATAAATTCAAATTTTTGGGCGCATGAGTACTATTTGGACTCATGAGGACTATTTGGGCGTTTGACCACTGTTCGGACTTTCTACCTTACACTTAGTAAATAATTCTAGGCACAAGAGCGCTGTTTGGACTTATTACCCTACACTTAGTCAAATTTCAGACTCATGAGCACTGTTTGGACTTATTACCCTACACTTAGTCAAATTTCAGACTCATGAGCACTGTTTGAACTTATTACCCTACACTTGGTTTTTCTAAGTCAAATTTCAGACTCATGAGCACTGTTTGGACTCATGATCCTACACTTAGTCAAATTTCAGACTCATGAGCACTGTTTGGACTTATTACCCTACACTTAGTCAAATTTCAGACTCATGAGCACTGTTTGGACTCATGATCCTTGTTTAGTCGTATTATCAGTCTGTTCATGTTTTTCCAAGTCGTTTTCCAGTCCCCAAACATCATATTACCTAGTTCTAAATATGCACATACTATTCCAGGCATAAACTTAACATAAGCATAACAATACATTTACCCCGAACATATTCTACCAACATACACATGCATATAACATACGGTTAACATACCCAATCTCATAAAAACATACATACATGTATTTTCTAGCCCCAAAACCATTTGAAAACATGTAAAAAGGGGATCTAGAAACTCACCTTTGTTGTTCTTCAATTTCACACTCTTCACCCGAGCTTCTTCAAACGGTTCTAACACCTAAAACACACACACACATACCACCCTGACACACAAGTCACATTTATAAGCACATCCACGGGTCTAGAATCATCCTAAGCATCAAAATATCGAGAATTCTTACCAAAAATCTCAAATTTTCTTGTTTCTTCTTCAAAAACCCGTATCTTGCTCTTTCTCTCTCTGGAATTGGTAGAAAAGTGAAAAAGCAGCAGGTCATGGGTGGCCTCACCACCTTTTGTATAAAATAATTACAAACTTTGCACATTTAACACTTTTCACCCTTCCATTTTTAGTTGACTTTCTTTTCTCTCTTTTTCCTTCTCTTTTATTCTTTTATTTCCTTTTTTTTTAAATACGGGTGTTACAAGTCCACCCCCTTATATAGGTTTCGTCCTCGAAACCTGTTATTCCTCAAACAATTGAGGGTAATGCTGCCTCATTTCCTCCTCCGTCTCCCACGTAGATTCTGATCCCTTCCTGTGCTTCCACTGTACACGCACAAGAGGAACCACTTTATTCCTTAACTTCTTTTCCTTACGATCAATGATTGCCACTGGTTGCTCTACATAATTGAGCCGTTTGTCTACTTCGTTGTCTTCCAGTGCAACAATCATATCTTCATCAGCCAAGCACTTCCTCAGATGAGATACATGAAATGTGGGATGAATTCCACTTAACTCATCTGGCAATTCAAGTCGATAGGCTACCTCCCCTACTCGTGCGATGATTCGGAAAGGTCCTATATATCTCGGGCTTAGCTTACCTCGTTTCCTGAATCGGATGATTCCTTTCCAATGTGAGACCTTCAACATGACTCGGTCGCCAACCTTGAACTCTATTGGTCTTCGCCTCTTGTCAGCATATGACTTTTGTCTATCTTTCGCCGCCTTCATGAAGGCTTTGATCTTTTCCAACTTCTCAGACGTAGCTTCGATCACCTCAATACCCCCTAACTCTTTCTGCCCAATGTCTCCCCAACACACGGGCGTCCTACATCTCCTACCGTATAGCATCTCGTAGGGTGGCATGCCAATACTAGCATGATAACTGTTGTTGTACGAGAATTCTACTAACGGTAAGTGATCGTCCCAACTTCCTCCAAAATCGATCACGCATGCTCGAAGCATATCCTCGAGCGTTTGTATCGTCCTCTCAGACTGACCGTCCGTCTGAGGATGATAGGCTGTACTAATGTGTAGCCTCGTCCCCATTGCATCATGGAATCTTCTCCAAAACTTTGATGTAAACCGGGTGTCACGATCCGACACGATAGAAACCGGAACGCCGTGACGAGCTACGATTTCCTTGATGAACAGATCCGCCAATCTTTCGGATGAATACGTCTCGCGGATCGGTAGGAAGTGGGCACTCTTTGTTAGTCGGTCGACAATCACCCAAATAGTATCGCATCCCCTCGATGTGCGAGGTAGCTTAGTAATGTAAGGCCCCGCTCCCGGGCGCCTTACGGTTGGTGGTTCATCGCACGTAAAACATACATAATATATATAATCATAAAATAACGCAGCGGAATTAATAAAATATACATTCTCATTCATTCATAGAAGTCATTACATCATTGACATGATTACAAAATGCAGCTTTCTCTGCTTTGCCTATCTTCGCTATGATTGCTGCTGGAGCATAGGAAACCTTTGATTACGTAAGTAATCTCGTTCATATGAATCCTCAGCAATCATAAGGTCATACAGCGACCTCTATAGAAGATATTAAGTTCAAACATATAAAAATTATATTTTTATACTAAAGAATATTCCTTAAGTAATTCCGTACATCGGAACCCTTAAGGAACACTCTTGACACTCTCATGCAACATATTTTGTTGCATGTGCTATGCACACGCACTTCTAGTGCGTGGCAGCATTATCAAATGGAGAATGCCATCCCAAAAGAGCTGAGTAGCCGCCTCGTGCCATCCCCAGCAACGCTACCTGCCAACTGGAAACACATAAAAAGTCAGCGTTGCTGAGTGAGTTCTAGTTTTATAATAAACATACTTTGTTCATATTAAAACCGTTATTCGTTACACGTGATCATACATCGTACATACATATAGATAATATCTTTATTATCCCGTTCGTTCTTTATAACTTTGCTTGTACATTGGATATCATTTGTACCAATACCATATGCTAAACCCCAAACTGTCTTAGTTACTGGGCCGAAGTCAATCCAGAGACAGCAAAGCGTATGCCACAGTACTGGGCCGAAGTCATTAAATGAACAGCAAAGCGTATGCCACAGTACTGGGCCGAAGTCTATGGAGAGACAACTAAACGTGGTGCTGCAGTACTAGAGGTAAGCGGTAGAGGTACCATACGTATGGTCAATCACAAAGAAGGACCCGTTTACCTTATCCAATGCTTACAAGACTTATTTCGTTAGTTCATTAATGCATGTATTCGTCGTCATATTCATTTTTCACTTATTCATTAATACATGCATTCATCGTCATGTTCCTCTTTCATTATCTTTCACTTTACGTTACATAATACTTCGTTTATTTGTCATCATAATACGTAAAGTTGTGGAAAGATATACGTACATTATCGTAAGGAACACACACATCATACATACATCATCATACCTAGCATCATACGTACATCGTCATACATAACATCATACATGCATCATCATACATCATCATACATAACCTCGTGCATACATAGCCTACATCATCAATCATCACTAGGCACTTACTCCCGTATCCTTCCCAAATCCGGGACTTACTATGCGTCATCTCGAGTGCAGTAGCACTAACTGTCCCTCCAAGACCGTGGGGACTCATACTATGACCTTATATAACACATCGAGTCCACAACCATACCTTAGACGTATAACACAACATTATACCCAAATGGGCCATACATACATACGTCAACAAACAAGTTTATATGTGTTCCAGCCCCAAAATCATTTGAAACAAGTAAATAAGGGGTCCTAGAACTCACCTGTGCTTGACAAGCAGCTCCTCAATCAAGCCTTAAGGGCGTGGGTCACACTACACTGCCTGCAGATCAGTTAACACTTAAAAGAGTTAGTTTCTGCCTAATTTCGCTACTAAGTTCGCAGGTAGTTTCGCCCGTACTTTTGCCAGTAATTTCGCCAGGCGAATCAGCAGTTTCGCTGCTAATTTCGCCGGGCAGCATTCTGCCAGTTTCGCTGGACAGATTCGCTACCTCGAGCGCCCAACTTTCGTTGGAATTCCCTAGTTTCGCAATATCTAAGGTCAACTTAGGCATTGGCATAGTCATCAGCGAAACCATAGTTTCGCTCAGGCGAATATGTAGTTTCGCTGCAGCGAAACTGTAACTTCGCTGTAAATCCTTCCAGTTTCGCTGGACGAACTTATAGTTTCGCTGGTCGAGACCTTAATTTCGCAGAACGAGCTGAAATTTACGAATCAGCTCGTTTCAGCCCAAAAATCCAATCCTTTCCACCCAAACCCTTGGATTATCGTCCAGGAAGCTATATCTAAGCTCATTACACGTTTTCTTACCGTAAAACGTGTGTTTTGGGGCGATTTTTGCCACTTTAAAACCTCAAAAACCCACACTCGGGTTTTTCACCAAATGTAGCAATTTAGATACGTTTCTTACCTTAATTCTTGTAGTTTAGGAGTCCACAAACACCAGCCTTCGATTCTTGACCACCCGAGCTTCAATCCGGCACTTTCTCTCTCTACACTTTCTCTCTCTAGAATGGACGTTTGAGTGAAAATGAGAGTTGCTCAGCTGATCCATCTATTTATATGCAAGGCGTTCCCGGGACCCCGAACTCGTTAAACTCGTGACCCGGAGGGTTAACTCGGTGTAATACCCGCAACCATTTTATATTCATTAAATGGTTTTCATCCGAGCCCATCACTATCATTTGACTCGATTAGAAAATTTTCCGGGTGTTACAAGTCCACCCCCTTATTTAGGTTTGGTCCCCGAAACCTGTTACTCTTCGAACAGATGTGGGTAATGTTGTCTCATCTCTTCTTCAGTCTCCCACGTAGACTCAGATCCCTTCCTGTGCTTCCACTGTACGCGCACAAGAGGAACCACTTTCTTTCTTAGCCGTTTCTGTTTTCTATCGATGATCGCTACTGGTTGCTCCACATAGTTGAGCTGTTCGTCTACTTCGATATCCTCCAGCGGAACAACCATATCTTCATCGGCTAAACATTTCCTCAGATGAGATACGTGGAAGGTCGGGTGAATTCCACTCAGCTCATCTGGTAGCTCCAACCTATAGGCCACCTCTCCCACACGGGCGATAATTCGGAAAGGGCCTATATACCGCGGGCTCAGTTTACCCCGCTTTCGGAACCTAATAATTCCTTTCCAGGGCGAGACCTTCAACATGACTCGATCACCGACCTTGAACTCTATCGGTCTTCGCCTCTTGTCAGCATACGACTTTTGTCTGTCTTTCGCCGCCTTCATGAAGGCTTTGATCTTTTCTAACTTTTCAGTCGTTGCTTCAACTACCTCGACACCTCCCAGTTCCTTCTGCCCAATGTCTCCCCAACATACGGGCATCCTACATTTCCTACCGTACAACATCTCGTAGGGCGGCATGCCAATACTGGCATGGTAACTGTTATTGTACGAGAACTCTGCTAACGGCAGGTGATCGTCCCAACTTCCTCCAAAATCGATCACGCACGCCCGAAGCATGTCTTCGAGTGTTTGGATCGTCCTCTCAGACTGACCGTCTGTCTGAGGATGATATGCCGTGCTAATGTGTAGCCTCGTCCCCATTGCATCATGAAACCTCTTCCAAAACTTGGAGGTAAACCGGGTGTCACGATCAGACACAATAGACACCGGTACGCCATGACGAGCTACAATTTCTTTGATAAATAGATCCGCCAATCTTTCAGATGAATACGTCTCGCGGATCGGTAGGAAGTGGGCACTCTTCGTCAATCGATCAACTATCACCCATATTGCATCATACCCTTTCGGGGTACGTAGTAGTTTCGGGATGAAATCCATGGTGATGTGCTCCCACTTCCACTCGGGTATATCCAACGGTTGGATTTTCCCGTAGGGTTTCTGGTGCTCTGCCTTGACTTGTAAACAAGTCAGGCACCTACCCACATATTCCACCACATCTCGCTTCATGCCCGGCCACCAATAGTTTTTCTTCATGTCTTGGTACATTTTGGTAGCACCGGGGTGAATGGAATATCGAGTCTTATGGGCCTCATCCATGATCTTTCCACGTAGATCCCCGTACCGAGGAATCCACACTCGCCCAAATCAGGTCTTAACACCAAGAGTGTTCTCACCCAGTTCTGTAACTAAACCTCTCATCCTTTCGGAGTTAAGACGATCTTCCTTCAAAGCCTCGTCTTGGAACTCCTTAACCTGTGTCATCACGTCAGAGGTCATAATTAGCTGATAAGCCTTCACCCGAATCGGCTCGGGCCTTTCCTTCCGGCTAAGGGCATCAGCCACCACATTAGCTTTGCCCGGGTGGTAATGGATTTCACAATCATAATCCTTTATCAGCTCCAACCACCGCCTCTGCCTCATGTTCAGATCCTTCTGCTCGAAGAAGTACTTCATGCTCTTGTGGTCCGTGAAGATGGTGCACTTCGCCCCGTATAGATAGTGCCGCCAAATCTTCAACGCGAAAACCACCGCAGCTAGTTCTAGGTCGTGCGTGGGATAATTGACTTCGTGGGTTTTCAGTTGTCGAGATGCATAGGCTATGACCTTTCCGCGTTGCATCAATACGCAACCCAGCCCAGAATAGGATGCATCCGAATAGACCACCAAGTCTTCATTTCCCTCGGGTAATGTCAAGACAGAAGCTTGTGTCAGTCTCGTCTTTAATTCCTCAAAAGCGACCTCCTGTTCTCGACCCCACACGAACTTTACGTCCTTGCGAGTCAATTTTGTCAAAGGTGAGGCCATCTTGGAGAAGTCTTGAATAAATCTTCTATAGTAGCCCGCCAGCCCCAAGAAGCTGCGAATCTCGGTTGGCGTCTTCGGTGACTTCCATTGCATCACGCATCAACCTTAGCTAGGTCCACCATTATTCCTTCTGCATTCACTACGTGGCCCAGAAATTGCACCTCGCGTAACCAAAAGGCGCACTTGGAGAACTTGGCGTACAATTTCTCCCTTCTCAACGTTTCCAATACTTCCCGAATGTGACCGGCATGCTCTTCTTCGCTTCTCGAATAAATCAGGATATCATCGATGAACACAATCACTGATTTATCTAACATTGGCCGACACACTCGGTTCATCAAATCCATAAAAGCAGCCGGCGCATTGGTCAACCCAAAAGACATGACAAGAAACTCGTAGTGACCATGGCGCGTACGAAAGGCTGTTTTAGGGATATCCTGCTCCTTCACCTTCAGTTGATGGTAACCCGATCGAAGATCTATCCTTGAAAACCAACTGGCACCCTGAAGTTGATCAAACAAGTCATCGATCCTTGGTAAGGGGTATATGTTCTTCACCGTCAGCTTATTCAGCTCGCGGTAGTCGATGCACATCCTCATACTACCATCCTTCTTCTTTACGAACAGAACCGGAGCACCCCAAGGTGAGATACTCGGTCGGATAAACCCCTTATCCAGCAGCTCCTGCAACTGTTCCATCAACTCTTTCATCTCCGTCGGAGCCAAGCGATACGGTGCTTTTGCGACAAGTTGGGCACCCGGTATCAGGTCGATCTGGAACTCGATCTCTCGGTCAGGTGGCAATCCCGATAAGTCTCGGGAAACACGTCTGGAAAGTCACATACCACTGGTACATCGCATAGCTGTGGTGTTGGCGTCTCTACATTCTTTACATAACATAAGTAGGCGCTACATCCGCGCCTCATACACTTTCCCGCCACCGCCATCGAGATCACCTTCGGAATCGTCGTAACTCGATCGCCATATATTGTCACCGGACTTCCGTCGGTCGCCGTTAGTCTAATCATCTTCTTTCGGCACACGATATTCGCTTCGTAGGTTGCTAACCAATCCATTCCTAACACTACATCAAATCCTCCTAGAGGCATCACATGTAACTTGGCAGCAAACCTATGGCCCTCTAATTCTATGGTACAGCCCTCTATCACATCCGTAACCTTAGTGGACTTACCAATAGCGGTTTCTACGTCAAAGGACTTATCAAGGCATTTGCTTCTAACAGGCAGTTTAGCACAGAAGGTAGTAGAAATAAAACTCCTACTAGCACCCGAATCGAATAATACAGAGGCTAAAATTTGGTTTATTAGGAACGTACCGGACACAACGTCAGGGTCCGTTCTAGCCTCCTCCTGCGTCATGGTGAACGCTCTAGCCTTTGCCCTCGGTGCTTCTCCTCCCGTCTTCTTCTCCCCTGAGCCCTCAGCCCTCGGCTTCTTGCAATCTCTGCTCATATGACCACTTTCCCCACAGTTAAAACACTTGCCCATCCGGCAATCCTTGGCCACATGCCCAGTCCTCCCGCACTTGAAGCAGATGTTGGATCCCCACTTGCACTCCCCTGAGTGCTCTTTCCCACACTGTCCGCACTTCCTCAACCCTGCTCCCTTCGCGACCACTCGGCGGTCGTCTACCCTTGCCTTCTTGTTACTTGTCGAGGTATCACCTCGACCAAACCTCTTTCTCTGCCAACCCTTCTCGCCACCTCCTTTCTTACTACCCTCAGCCTTCACCAACGCAGCTCGCTCATCGTACAACCTCCCCGCCAAATCCACCGCCGACCTGAAAGTACTTGGTCGAGCGGAAATCAAATGCCAACGTATTTCGGCTGGCAACCCCTGAATACACCGGTTGATCTTTCGAGACACCGGCATCACCTGCTCTGGGACCAATCGCGCCATATCGTTGAACTTGGCAGTGTATTGTTGGTGGGTCATCGTCCCTGCCTCCAACTGCAGAAACTCTCTCTCAACTCGGTCCATCTCCTGACGAGGACTAAATTCCTCGATGACCATCCTTTTCAGTTCGGACCACTTCATCTTCCCAATGGCCCTGCTACCCTCAGCCTGGACAATATTGTCCCACCAGCACAACCCGTCCCCGTAAATGAATGGGTAGCAAACTTCACCTTTTTATCCTCCTGGCAGTCGCTGATATCGAGGACCGCCTCCATTTCCCTCACCCATTGGTGAGCATCCGCAGCCGTACCCGAACCATCAAAAGTCGGGGGCTTGCACCTCATAAATTTCCTGTAGTCACAACCTCGGGCTGTCTCCCGTACCTGTTCTTCCTCCTCTTCCTCTTCACTATCGAATAATACTGTTTCTGCCTCTGTCTGTTGCTGTCTACCTGAGGACCGATTCCTCCCTCGTCTCTCATCTTCTCGTACAGCCCTTAGTACCTCGGTCACTACAGACGGCAAGATCGTCTGCATGACTTGGTGTACTTCCTCGACTACTGCCTCTTTCACTGAGGCCCTAAAATCATCACTCTCATCCATCCCCCCCGAGGGAGTAGTATTAGGTTCTTCAGGAACCTTCTGCTCTCGTCTAGGCCTTCCTCTTGTGGCTCGTGGTTCCGCACCACTTCCGCCACCGCCTCCACCAAGTGGGGCTTTTGATGATCTACCACCGTCCATCTTCTATCTCACACTGAAAGGTTCAAATACTAACACGGTCATTCAAGGAAATAGCTCAGTTTATGTCAAGTACAGTAAGTTGCTAATTACAGTGGCCAGTTGTGATTAGTCACTTACTCTACTCTTCGCACCCCAAGCATTACCCTTACTGACTACATCAGTATCTAAATCTAACAGCACACATAAACCACATTACACGCGCACATAACTTTGATTAACTTTAAGAAAATACCTGATGGCACGCAGCTACTCAGATGGCATTCATCCCCTTTCTGTCCCATTTCTTAGTTTAAGTTTTAGGTTTATTTTGAAAATTTACCCGTTTTACTTAAACTTTTGCTCTGATACCAACTTGTAAGGCCCCGCTCCCGGGCGCCTTACGATTGGTGGTTCATCGCACGTAAAACATACATAATGTATATAATCATAAAATAACGCAGCGGAATTAATAAAATATACATTCTCATTCATTCATAGAAGTTATTACATCATTGACATGATTACAAAATGCAGCTTTCTCTGCTTTGCCTATCTTCGCTATGATTGCTGCTGGAGCATAGGAAACCTTTGATTACGTAAGTAATCTCGTTCATATGAATCCTCAGCAATCATAAGGTCATACAGCGACCTCTATAGAAGATATTAAGTTCAAACATATAAAAATTATATTTTTATACTAAAGAATATTCCTTAAGTAATTCCGTACATCGGAACCCTTAAGGAACACTCTTGACACTCTCATGCAACATATTTTGTTGCATGTGCTATGCACACGCACTTCCAGTGCGTGGCAGCATTATCAAATGGAGAATGCTATCCCAAAAGAGCTGAGTAGCCGCCTCGTGCCATCCCAGCAACGCTACCTGCCAACTGGAAACACATAAAAAGTCAGCGTTGCTGAGTGAGTTCTAGTTTTATAATAAACATACTTTGTTCATATTAAAACCGTTATTCGTTACACGTGATCATACATCGTACATACATATAGATAATATCTTTATTATCCCGTTCATTCTTTATAACTTTGCTTGTACATTGGATATCATTTGTACCAATACCATATGCTAAAGCCCAAACTGTCTTAGCTACTGGGCGAAGTCAATCCAGAGACAGCAAAGCGTATGCCACAGTACTGGGTCGAAGTCATTAAATGAACAGCAAAGCGTATGCCACAGTACTGGGCCGAAGTCTATGGAGAGACAACTAAACGTGGTGCCGCAGTATAGAGGTAAGCGGTAGAGGTACCATACGTATGGTCAATCACAAAGAAGGACCCGTTTACCTTATCCAATGCTTACAAGACTTATTTCGTTAGTTCATTAATGCATGTATTCGTCGTCATATTCATTTTTCACTTATTCATTAATACATGCATTCATCGTCATGTTCCTCTTTCATTATCTTTCACTTTACGTTACATAATACTTCGTTTATTTGTCATCATAATACGTAAAGTTGTGGAAAGATATACGTACATTATCGTAAGGAACACACACATCATACATACATCATCATACCTAGCATCATACGTACATCGTCATACATAACATCATACATGCATCATCATACATCATCATACATAACCTCGTGCATACATAGCCTACATCATCAATCATCACTAGGCACTTACTCCCGTATCCTTCCCAAATCCGGGACTTACTATGCGTCATCTCGAGTGCAGTAGCACTAACTGTCCCTCCAAGACCGTGGGGATCATACTATGACCTTATATAACACATCGAGTCCACAACCATACCTTAGACGTATAACACAACATTATACCCAAATGGGCCATACATACATACGTCAACAAACAAGTTTATATGTGTTCCAGCCCCAAAATCATTTGAAACAAGTAAATGAGGGGTCCTAGAACTCACCTGTGCTTGACAAGCAGCTCCTCAATCAAGCCTTAAGGGCGTGGGTCACACTACACTGCCTGCAGATCAGTTAACACTTAAAAGAGTTAGTTTCTGCCTAATTTCGCTACTAAGTTCGCAGGTAGTTTCGCCCGTACTTTTGCCAGTAATTTCGCCAGGCGAATCAGCAGTTTCACTGCTAATTTCGCCGGGCAGCATTCTGCCAGTTTCGCTGGACAGATTCGCTACCTCGAGCGCCCAGCTTTCGTTGGAATTCCCTAGTTTCGCAATATCTAAGGTCAACTTAGGCATTGGCATAGTCATCAGCGAAACCATAGTTTCGCTCAGGCGAATATGTAGTTTCGCTGCAGCGAAACTGTAACTTTGCTGTAAATCCTTCCAGTTTCGCTGGACGAACTTATAGTTTCGCTGGTCGAGACCTTAATTTTGCAGAACGAGCTGAAATTTACGAATCAGCTCGTTTCAGCCCAAAAATCCAATCCTTTCCACCCAAACCCTTGGATTATCGTCCAGGAAGCTATATCTAAGCTCATTACACGTTTTCTTACCCTAAAACGTGTGTTTTGGGGCGATTTTTGCCACTTTAAAACCTCAAAAACCCACACTCGGGTTTTTCACCAAATGTAGCAATTTAGATACGTTTTTACCTTAATTCTTGTAGTTTAGGAGTCCACAAACACCAGCCTTCGATTCTTGACCACCCGAGCTTCAATCCGGCACTTTCTCTCTCTACACTTTCTCTCTCTACACTTTCTCTCTCTAGAATGGACGTTTGAGTGAAAATGAGAGTTGCTCAGCTGATCCATCTATTTATATGCCAGGCGTTCCCGGGACCCCGAACTCGTTAAACTCGTGACCCGGAGGGTTAACTCGGTGTAATACCTGCAACCATTTTATATTCATTAAATGGTTTTCATCCGAGCCCATCACTATCATTTGACTCGATTAGAAAATTTTCCGGGTGTTACAAGTAATGAAGTCCATGATGATGTGTTCCCACTTCCATTCGGGTATATCCAACGGTTGGATTTTCCCGTACGGTTTCTGGTGTTCCGCCTTCACTTGTAGACAAGTAAGGCACTTACTCACGTACTCCACTACATCGCGCTTCATACCCGACCACCAATAATCTTTCTTCATATCATGATACATCTTGGTAGCACCGGGATGAATGGAGTATCGAGTCTTATGGGCTTCGTCCATAATCTTCCCACGTAGATCCCCGTATCGAGGAATCCACATCCGCCCGAATCGGGTCTTAACACCAAGAGTGTTCTCGCCCAATTCCATGACTAGACCTCTCATCCTTTCGGAGTTAAGAAGATCTTCTTTCAAAGCCTCGTTTTGGAACTCCTTAATCTGTATCATCACATCAGAAGTCATAACCAGCTGATAAGCCTTCACCCGGATCAGCTCGGGCCTTTCTTTTCGGCTAAGGGCATCTGCCACCACGTTGGCCTTGCCCGGATGGTAATGGATTTCACAATCATAATCCTTTATGAGCTCCAACCATCGTCTCTGCCTCATGTTTAGATCTTTCTGCTCGAAGAAGTACTTCAAGCTTTTGTGGTCTGTGAAGATGGTGCACTTCGTCCCGTATAGATAGTGCCGCCAAATCTTCAATGCAAAAACCACCGCGGCTAATTCTAGATCGTGTGTGGGATAGTTGACTTCGTGGGTCTTCAGCTGTCGAGATGCGTAGGCTATTACCCTTCCACGTTGCATCAATACACAACCTAGCCCAGAGTAGGATGCATCCGAATATACCACTAAGTCTTCATTTCCCTCGGGCAATGTCAAGACAGGAGCTTGTGTTAGTCTCGTCTTCAACTCCTCAAAGGCAGTCTCCTGCTCTCGACCCCACACGAATTTCACGTCCTTGCGGGTCAATTTTGTCAAAGGTGAGGCTACCTTGGAGAATTCTTGAATAAATCTCCTGTAGTAGCCCGCCAATCCCAAGAAACTACGAATTTCGGATGGTGTCTTAGGAGACTTCCATTGCATCACGGCCTCAACCTTTGCCGGGTCCATCATGATTCCCTCTGCATTTACCACGTGACCCAGAAATTGCACCTCGCGTAGCCAGAAAGCACACTTGGAGAACTTAGCATACAGTTTCTCCCTTCTCAGAGTTTCCAACACTTCCCGAATGTGACCGGCATGCTCTTCTTCGTTCCTCGAATAAATCAGGATATCGTCGATGAACACAATCACTGACTTATCTAACATTGGCCGACACACTCGGTTAATCAAATCCATAAAAGCAGCTGGCGCATTGGTCAACCCAAAAGACATGACGAGAAACTCGTAGTGACCATAGCGCGTACGAAAAGCTATTTTAGGAATGTCCTGCTCCTTAACTTTCAATTGATGGTAGCCAGATCGAAGATCTATCCTCGAGAACCAACTGGCACCCTGGAGCTGGTCGAACAAGTCGTCGATCCTCGGTAACGGATACCGATTCTTTATTGTCAACTTGTTCAACTCACGGTAGTCGATACACATTCTCATGCTACCGTCCTTCTTTTTCACGAATAAGACCGGAGCACCCCAAGGAGAGATACTCGGTCTGATGAAACCCTTATCGAGCAATTCTTGCAGTTGCTCCATTAACTCCTTCATCTCAGTCGGAGCTAATCGGTACGGTGCCTTGGCGACAGGTTGGGCACCGGGTATTAAGTCAATTTGAAATTCGATTTCGCGGTCAGGTGGCAATCCCGATAAGTCTTCCGGAAACACATCTGGAAATTCACACACAACCGGAACATCGGATAGTTGTGGTGTTGGCGTTTCCACATCCTTTACATAACATAGGTAGGCGCTGCACCCACGCCTCATACACTTTCCCGCCACCGCCATCGAAATCACTTTCGGGATCATCGTAACCCGATCGCCATATATGGTCACCGGACTTCTGTCAGGCGCCGTCAATCTAATCATCTTCTTACGACATACGATATTTGCTTCATAGGTTGCCAACCAATCCATCCCTAGTACTATATCAAATCCACCTAGGGGCATCACATGCAACTTAGTAGCAAACCTATGACCTTCTAATTCTATAGTACAGTCCTCTATCGCCTCAGTAACTCTAGTGGACTCACCAATAGTGATTTCTACTTCAAAGGGCTCATTAATGCACTTACTACCAACAGACAGTTTAGCACAGAAAGTGGCAGAGATAAAACTCCTACTAGCACCAGAATCAAATAACACAGAATCAAGAGTTTGATTTACTAGAAACGTACCTACACAACATCGGGGTCCGTCCTAGCCTCCTCTCTGGTCATGGTGAAAGCTCTGGCACTTGCCTTCTGCCCTTCAGCCCCGGCCGTCTTCTTCGCCCCGGAACTCTCCACCCTCGGCTTTCTGCAGTCTTTGCTCATATAGCCCGCCTCACCGCAGGTGTAACACCTCAACTCCTTACAGTCTTTCAAGATGTGGCCTGACTTTCCGCACTTGAAACACACTTTGAGCCCCATTCTGCACTCACCCGTATGCTCCTTCCCGCACTTGCCACACCTTTTAGGCCCCGAGCTTGATGACCCCACCCTATGGTCATCCATTCTCATCCTCTTGTTGTTCGGGGTAAAACCACCACGCCCGAACCGTTTTCCATTCCAGTTTCGGTCACCACCACCAGCCTTCTTCACCTCTGCATCTGCTACCTCCCTCTCATCATAGAGTCTCCTAGCCAAATCCACTGCCGACATAAAAGTGCTTGGTCGAGCAGCAATCAAGTGCCTATGAATGTCGGCTGGCAGCCCCTGAATGTACCGATTAATCTTTCGAGACGCCGGCGTTACTTGATCCGGCACCAGCCTCGCCATCTCATTGAATTTGGTAGTGTATTGCTGGTGGGTCATGGTTCCCGCCTCAAATTGTAGGAACTCCCTCTCAATCTTATCAAGTTCCCTGTGAGGACAGAATTCCTCAATTACCAGCTTCTTCAACTCGGACCATTTCATCTTCCCTATGGCCCTGCTGCCCTCAGCTTGGACGATATTGTCCCACCAACATAGTGCGGAGTCAGTAAAGGAGTGGGTGGCAAACTTCACCTTCTGACCCTCCTGGCACTCGCTGATCTCGAGTACCGCTTCCATTTCCCTTACCCAACGGTGGGCAGCAGCAGCGTTGCCATTTCCATCAAAAGTCGGGGGCTTGCACCTCTGGAATGCCCCATAGCTGCATCCTTTGGTCGTCACCCCTACTACATCATCCTCCTCCTCATCAGATACTACTATCTCAGGATCCGGTCGTTCCTCTCCTCCCTTGCTTTCTTTTCCAGTCGACTCTCTCCGGTCCTCCTTCTCCTTTCTTTCCTCGTTCCTCACAGCTCTAATAACATCGGTCACTACAGACGGCATCACTGCCTGCAGGACTTGGTGTACCTCATCAGCAATCGCCTCCCTAGCTGAGGCATTCAGGCTCGCATTCTCAGTTTCTTCATTCCGGTCAGGAACCTCGGGGTTCACAGGAGTCGTCTTAGGAGCTTTAGCACTGCTCCTAGTCGTACGCGGTCTACACTACCTCTAGAAGCTTTGGTAGGTTTCTTCCCAGCCATTTCCTAAGCACTATAAGATTCAAACACCAAAACAGTCATTCAAGGTAATAGCTCAGTTTATGTCAAGTATAGTAAGTCCTAATTACAGTGGCCAGTTGTGATTAGCCACTTACTTTACTCTTCACACCCCAAGCATTTCCTATCCTGACTACATCAGTATCTAAATCTACTAAGAACACATAAGCCATATAGCACACGCACATAATTCTGGTTGACTTTAAGAAAAATATACCTGATGGCTCATGGCTACTCGGGCTGACATCCCTCCTTCTGTCCCATTTTCAGTTTAAGTTTAGGTTTATTTTGAAAAGATTTACCCATTTCACTTAAACTTTGGCTCTGATACCAACTTGTAAGGCCCGGTTCCCGGAGACCTCACAGTTGGTCATTCACAGCATAAAACATACATATTATAAATTTAAGCAGCGGAATCAATTTGACAAAAATCCATTCATTCGTTATAAACACTGTTGTTAAGCAATACATTCTAGTTCATGGGTCACAAAATAATTAGTTGAATGAATTACAAAACAAAACATGGATGTCAGTCTTGCCCGCCAAATAGCCATCCCTGTGTGCCATCATCAGCAACATGTTACCTGCCAACTGGAGAATACATAAAAGTCAGCGTTGCTGAGTGAGTTCTAGTTTTGTAATTAAAATACTTTACTTCTCATTTCAAACCGTTCGTTATGCATATGCGATCACACATCGTACGTACACGTAGGTAATATCATTATTATCTTCATCATCGTTCAAATTCGTACTTTTATCATTATTCTTCCGAGTCTTTTGCGACACTGAGTCGCTCACCTTTATGGCAATCTCAAAGATTGCACTTATGCTGTGAGTCTTTTGCGACACCAAGTCGCTCACCTCTAAGCCAATCACAAAGATTGACTTTCATCCTGTGAGTCTTTTGCGACACCGAGTCGCTCACCTCTATGTCACCTCAAAGATTGACCCTGTGTGCATCCTTTGGGGTAGCGAACCCGCATCATAGTTGAGCTAACACCTGCCAGGGGTGTGCACCTCCATTCATTTGCTTGCAAGACTTTCATTCATTCATTTGCGTTCCACTTTTCTTTATCATTAATCTTTCACTTTATTAATGATAATACTTCCTGTCTTGATCATGATCATACCACGTAAAGTCATACCATATTATTATTAATAAGCTTATTAATAATAATAATATTAACGTTAATAATAGCCCTAATCATAATATTAATTAAAATATAAAAAAGGGTTATTATGACATTCAGACATAATCATATGCATTTAATAAATCCTTAGTCAATATCAGTCCAAAACCCTAGCTGTACAAACTTCCACGAACATTCTGCATTAAATTCAAATTTTTGGGCGCATGAGTACTATTTGGACTCATGAGGACTATTTGGGCGTTTGACCACTGTTGGGACTTTTTACCTTACACTTAGTAAATAATTCCAGGCACAAGAGCACTGTTTGGACTTATTACCCTACACTTAGTCAAATTTCAGACTCATGAGCACTGTTTGGACTTATTACCCTACACTTAGTCAAATTTCAGACTCATGAGCACTGTTTGGACTTATTACCCTACACTTGGTTTTTCTAAGTCAAATTTCAAACTCATGAGCACTGTTTGGACTCATGATCCTACACTTAGTCAAATTTCAGACTCATGAGCACTGTTTGGACTTATTACCCTACACTTAGTCAAATTTCAGACTCATGAGCACTGTTTGGACTCATGATCCTTGTTTAGTCGTATTATCAGTCTGTTCATGTTTTTCCAAGTCGTTTTCCAGTCCCCAAACATCATATTACCTAGTTCTAAATATGCACATACTATTCCAGGCATAAACTTAACATAAGCATAACAATACATTTACCCCGAACATATTCTACCAACATACACATGCATATAACATACGGTTAACACACCCAAACTCATAAAAACATACATACATGTATTTTCCAGCCCCAAAACCGTTTGAAAACATGTAAAAAGGGGATCTAGAAACTCACCTTTGTTGTTCTTCAATTTCACACTCTTCACTCGAGCTTCTTCAAACGGTTCTAACACCTAAAACACACACACACGATACCACCCGGACACACAAGTCACATTTATAAGCACATACACGGGTCTAGAATCATCCTAAGCATCAAAATATCGAGAATTCTTACCAAAAATCTCAAATTTTCTTGTTTCTTCTTCAAAAACCCGTATCTTGCTCTTTCTCTCTCTGGAATTGGTAGAAAAGTGAAAAAGCAGCAGATCATGGGTGGCCTCACCACCTTTTGTATAAAATAATTACAAACTTTGCACATTTAACACTTTTCACCCTTCCACTTTTAGTTGACTTTCTTTTCTCTCTTTTTCCTTCTCTTTTATTCTTTTATTTCCTTTTTTTTTAAATACGGGTGTTACCCCATGAAGTGAAGTAGTGGACGTTGTTTACCTTATGTGGACATCTTTGATATGATAGACTTTTTTGGACAACTTGTTTGTTTTTATTTTGGTGTTTGGACAGTTTGCTTTTAATTACTTTGGACATCTTGTTAGCTGCTTATTTTAGGCAGGTTAATGATTGCATTTTGGCAGTTTGTACACAAGTTTAGAGCTGCGTTTTGGCATGTTTTAGGACCTATTTAAGGCCGCATTTTGGCAGATTTTGAACCTGTTTAAGGCTGCATTTCGATAGCTTTTTGGGCTGTTTTTGACAGCTCAAAGACTTAGCTTAAATGGGCCTAAAAAGCCCAAACCGTGAAACCAAACCGGAACCAAACTGGTTGTAATGGTTCGGTTTGGTTTGGTTTTTACTTTTGATTGGTTCGGTTTTAGTTTTTACTTTTGATTGGTTCGCTTTTGGTTTTTACTTTTGATTGGTTCGCTTTTGGTTTTAAGTGATAAAAACCCGTTACTAACGGTTCGGTTACGGCTTGATCTAAAAACTGTGAAAACCGGACCATGAACACCCCTAATTAGTTTAAATATAGATATATGAAATTCTACCGATCTAGCAAACTATTTACCTTAAATATCTAATACATACTCCACTATGATTATCAAATTTTCAGAGATTAGGGACACACCAAATTAGTAATCGAGTAAATCATATGTAACTCCCAAAAAATAATTATGTATTTTAAAATATTCTACTTATGATATGAATGTATTAAATATAAGAAAACTACTTAAGATTTAGTATTAATAGATTTTGGATATAGAGGTATGTTCGTGTGATGCATGATTGTGTGATGCATGATTGTGTGATGCATGATTGTGTGATGCATGATTGTGTGATGCATGATTGTGTGATGCATGATTATGTGATGCATGATTGTGTGATGCATGATTGTGTGATGCACGATTGTGTGATGCATATCATGTGGTTGTGTGAATTAATTATAGTTGAAAATTTGATCATACAGTACATGACTATGTGACTTCCTTATACATAGACGTGTCATGTTAGAAGAAGTTTTATATATTTTCTGATGTGTAAAGTACATGATTATGTTGTTTCCATTTACGTGGTAGTCCCCTATTCTACAATATGCATTTCACAAAGATGTGTTGATTTCTCTGACAACCATTTCTTTCCTACCAAGGTTGCAACTCTTAGCCAACAACCACACCACCTTCGGCTACCATTGACCAAACACTCTGATCGCTTCATGTCCTTCTCTAGTAAGACCCGCAATCAAACCATCACCCCTTCTTCTTCGCCACACAAAATCTAGATCTAAAAAGAAAACTATATTTTAAAACCATAGATCTAAAAAACATTGTCCATAAAGGGGGATGTGTGGAGGTTGTGATGAAGTTGGGATGACTTGAGGTGGAGTTGTACGACACTGGTTGATGTTTTTCAGGCGACAGAGATTAGTGAGATCTATTATTTGACGAAGATGTGAAAGTTAGAGGCATGAATTTAGATACGTGAAGAGTGAAAGACCAATAAAGGAGTATGTGATAGAGATTTAGAGAGAAGTAAAACTCAAACTATCAAATTAAAATGTTTTACTCGTGCATGGACAAATGCTCTTTCACTTTTAAGAGTTTTTAATTGTAGTGCAACTTATTAATGGACTAAAATATAATATTATTGCTACTGGGCTTTTTAATATAAACATCAATGAATTGAACTTAGGTAACTTGTATTTAATAAGAATAGAAGATGACTTGAATAATATTAATATAAGTATTTGGGTCATCCATATATTTAATTATTAATAATGTTATCTAGTTCTTAAATCTGTTCTAACTATTCATTTGGTAAAACCAGTTGACAAATAAAAAAATCTGGTTTGATGTTTGGTCTAGATCTAAAAACATTAATAGTAACTAGTATTTGTTATCTAATATTTTAAGTGCATTTATATACTATGAAGTTGTACTGGACAAACTAAAACACACCTTTTAGTTCACACTATATTTTTTCTTTGAATTTGAATATTAGTGCAAAAAGGATTTAGGTAGATATATGAGTCATGCTAATATCATGTATAGATTTTGACTTAATTGCATAAGGTGGGTCCGTAAACTTATGTGTTTTATTTACCAAATTCTTAATTACAAATCAACCTTTGCTATATCACATTTGTTAACCCAATAAAATATACTAGGTTTGTCCTTCTTTTGTTTTATTAGATAATAGCACCACCACCTAACGCGGGCAACAATCTAGTTATGTGGAAATTGGAAATAATTGTTGAACTACGTGGCTATGTGACATTGTCGTGTCACTTATCACGTGCTGATCAAGTTTGAGGAGTAAAGATGAGTAGGAAAATGTTCACTTGACCCTAACACGACATCTCACGATCGCATCATGCTTCTATGTGTCACATTTGCAATGGTTTTCTTATTTTTTCCTTCAATTATTCCCCGAAAGTCAACCAAAACCGCAAATATAATCAAAGCCAATGTTGGATCAAAACGGTTAACAAAAAAATGTATAGATAGAGGATAATATGTATTGTTAATATGTATTTTGTTTATATATCATAATACCTATGCATAGTTGTACAATACACAAATGAGAAAAAAATTATATATCATAAGAAGAGTTAAACAACCGATTTTGTTAACATAACAACTTCTAAGTTTCATATATTAACTTAATTGTCAAATCACGAGATTCCAAAAAAAAAAGCCGTGAACAGAATCATATGAATTTCAAATAGATCGAACCGGTAACATGCTCCGATTTAAAAAATCTAGTTTTTACAATCAATAAACAACCTCACATGTGAACATGTAACACACTAATTAACTAGAGGTGTAAATCATCTTTCTAATTTCACTTGTATCTTTATGTGTTCACGTTTTATATATGAGATGACATGATGCAACAATTTTCATATAAAATCACAAAAAATAAGATAGCGGTGTGCAAATATCAATTCGATTCAACTTCTACACACCATTGGAACCGATAATAGAATATCGGTTTTTGTAAAAAATCAACCAGCTAAATCGGTAACTAAAGACCGGTTTAGTTTATTTCGGTTGATAAGTCGGTTTTTGGTTATGTTTACCAAAAAACTAGTATTGGTTTAAAATTTAAAACTTAACATAGTGAAAAAAGTTTTATAGATCAAACTAGATTAACTGATATTATTATACTTCATCAAACAAGCAAACAAACAAATGGTGCTTTAATTTCTTGGCATGGAGGTTTCCATATATAAGGGTGCGATCTTGTCAGGTTTTCCTTTTGAAGAGATACATTACGGAAAATTTGTTTAAAAAAATTAGTTCAATTTTATTATCTCTCCCCAGTAAAAATGATGATTGCTTTACGGGGGCTTAATTAATGACTTCAAATCAATATATTTTGTTATTAGTGAGTTTACTATCTATAAGTTAAACAGTCAACTTAATACCGTATATAACAAAATAATTATTATTATACATCAGGTTAATACCTCTGGATCTCAACTCTCCCTCAGTCTCGCACAAGACAAAGAAGGATGATAGTTTCATATATAACAAAATGATTATTATTATACATTAGGTTAATACCTCATGTATTACACAAGTTGAATATATAAAATATTAAATATTGAGTAATGAAAAGTTAATAATTACAAAACAATATTTTGAGATAAAATATGGTTACGTATTCATAAGGACTATAATTAATAAAATAATGATATCATTATATTAACTTTTGTTATTAAACTTTTTTCCAACAAAAAAAATCTAGACATTTTGTTTCAAAACAAAATGCTTTAAAAATATCGTTTTAAAAATTTTTCTTATTATAACTCGGAATTTTATTTATTTTGATTTATAAAAATTTTATTATTTAAAGCCACCGATATTAAAATATTTAATATTTGTAAAAAAATAGATGTTTCAGAAAAGAATTTTATTTTATAAAAAAATATTTTTTATAAATTACATTTATCAAAAGATCTCTTTCTTGATTTATTAAAAACTATTTTAATCTAAAAAAAGAATTAAAATATATAATTAGTAGTTAATGTAGTTATTAACATAAAAGATAAGTGAATGAATTAAAATTAAAAGGTCTAGAACTATAACAAATGTTCAAAAAAAAACCTTCTTTTATTATAACAAATAAATTTTTATAGTTAACTCAAGTTTATACATGTTTATTTTAACTTAGGAATTGTAATTCTATGTTTTAAAGAATATTATCTAAATTAGTCACCATAGCCAAGCTCGATTCAGTTTTGATTAATCTACTTTGTTTAATTTTTGGTGTATTTTTTATTTAGTTTCGTTAATTAACATTTTAGTTTTTGTTCACCCTCTTTTTTTTAACAACAAATAGACGATCTTGTTTTACAGGATAGATGTAAGTTGAAAGAGATTTTTTACAACAAATGCTCAATCATCTGGGATCACCCTTACAAACGGATCACCTTTTTACCCGAAATACCGAATGTGATAACCCAGACCGATAACCCACCTACCAAAAAGAAAATTCACAACCGAAAATATCTCCTGACTCACTCAAAACATATCATCCCATTCTGAGGGGATGTTTGATTACGCTGACTGAGTAAGATCTGACTGAGTCAGAAGCTGACCCAGTTAGAAGTTTTGTCTGAGTAAGCATCTGACTGAAACTTGAGTGTTTGATTTACTATCTGACTGGTTAAGCATCCAAACAAACACATCGAATTTCAAACATATTATTTCCTCAATTCAAAGATAACCCATATAAATTCACCTTCATTCAATCCTCTAATCTTATTTCCCCCAATTTAGTTCAATCACCTTCAAATCACCTGTAACATCGCGTATTTCGTTAAACAAAAGTTAACAATGTTAAATCCTAAAAATAATTGCTATTATACTCACAATAATAATAATAATATTATTACTAATATTAATAATGATATTATTAATAATTATATTAATAATAATAACGTTAATAATAATAATAATAAGAATAATAATATAAGTTTAATTATATTAAAGTCTATAATTAATAAAAAATTTACATGAAATAATAACCATCTAAAACCTCAGGGGTTAATTGTAACTTATTTTAAACTGAATCAAAATCTTAGTTTCAGTTGACAATTGATACAAACTTCGGGGACCATTGTGTAATTTCAAAAAACACATCACCCCACCTCCATCTTCCCCGGTTTTGTCTTCCCCGATTCGCGGCCGAATTTGATCCATTATCACGCACTAAAACTTATAATAATGAAATTAATCAGAAGTGGACTGTAAGGCCCCGATCCCGGGCACCTCACAGTCGGTCATTCACAGCATAAACATTCATATATTACAAATCAAAGCACGTGGAAACAGCCTCTTGTACAAAATTATGCAAGGAAAGGTTGCGTACATCAGATCGCTTTGCGATCCGGCCCCTCCCCGGACCCTGCGCAAAGCGGGAGCTTCATGCACCGGGTACGCCCTTTTTATATTACAAATCAAAGCAGCGGAATTAATTTTAACAAAAACCATCCATTCATAAAAAAAATGTTGTTAAGCAATACATTCTAGTTTCTAAGTCACAAAACAATTACTCGAATGAATTACAAAACAACAGTATCGTCAAAACATAATTTGGATGTCAGTCTTGCCCGTCAAGTAGCCATCCCCGTGTGCCATCCTCAGCAACCTGTTACCTGCCAACTGGAAAATACATAAAAGTCAGCGTTGCTGAGTGAGTTCTAGTTTTTATAGTTAAAGTACTTTACTTTTTGTTCAAAAACCGTTCCTCATTTTCACAGGTGATCATACATCGTACGTACACATAGGTAATACTTTCGTTATCTTCATCATTGTTCAATTCGTACTTTTATCATTCCTCTTTAATTAAGCTGTGAGCCTGTTGCGACACCAAGTCGCTCACCTCTAAGTCAATCACAAAGATTGACCTACATACTGTGAGTCTGTTGTGACACCAAGTCACTCACCTCTAAGCCAATCACAAAGATTGACCTATATCCTGTGAGTCTGTTGTGACACCAAGTCACTCACCTCTATATCAATCTCAAGGATTGACCCTGTGTGCATCCTTCGGGGTAGCGAACCCGCATCACAGTTGAGCTAACACCTGCCAGGGGTGTGCACCTCCATTCATTTGCTTGCAAGACTTTGTTCATTCGTTTACGTTCCATTCCTCTTTATCATTAATCTTTCACTTTATTAATGATAATAATTCTGATCATGATCATTCCACATAGAGCCATACAGTATTACTATTAATAAGCATAATAATAATAATACTAATAATATTATTAATAATATTATTCATAATCTTAATAATATCCCGAATCATAATATTAATTATAATATTAAGAAAAGGATATTATTACATTCAAACATCATCATTCACATTCAATAACGTCCTAGTCAACATTCATGTGAAACCCTACTGCACAGACTCCAAGAAAAATCTGTTAAAAAGTCCAAGTATTTTGGGCGTATGAGCCCTGTTCTAGGCGTTTCACCACTGTCGGTCGCACCAACTCACACTTAGAAAATTTTCAGGCTCTGGGCGTATGAGCACTGCTGGGCGTATAAGCCCTGTTGGGCGTATGAGCCTTGTTGGACTTTTCATCTTATGCTTAGTTTATTTTCAGACTCATGAGTACTATTGGGACTCATGAGCACTATTGGGACTCATAACTCCATACTTAGTTTACTTTTCAGACTCATGAGCACTATTGGACTCATGAGTACTATTGGGACTCATAATTCCATACTTAGTTTATTTTTCAGACTCATGAGCACTATTGGGACTCATGAGCACTATTGGGACTCATAATTCCATACTTAGTTTATTTTTCAGACTCATGAGCACTATTGGGACTCATGAGCACTATTGGACTTATTAGGCGTAATAACAGTCTGTTCATATTTCTAAGTCGTGTTCCAGTCCCAAACATCATATCACTTAATTCTAAACATTCACATACGGTTCTAAGCATGGACTCAACATATTCATAACCATACATCTTCCCATTACATACCCGACCCACATACACATGCAAATAAATATACGGGTAAAATACCCAACCTTATAGAAACATACATACATGTATTTCCAGCCCCAAAAACCGTATAAAACATGTAAAAAGGGGGTCTAGAAACTCACCTTGGGTGTCGTTACTGCAATCCATAAAAAATCATCCCAAGTCGTCTAGCTTTAACCCATATCGCCCATAATAAACATTCTACGTCATCCCGAACAAGCGCACAACCCGACTACCTTCTTAGTCGTCTAGCATAACTAGCCAGTCTACGCTGCCCCCAATCGGATACAACAACCTCATGTCATACCCAAACAGTCAAGAAAACACCTAAAACATAATCATTGTAATGGCACGAACCGTAGCCATCAAAATGACTCCCCCAAACACGTTGCCTTAACCATAACAAGACCATCGAATTATTAACATAACCGTGCCACTTAAACATTATCATACTAGAATCATTACCATAATCATCAATCTATAACCATGCCACGACTTTATGCTAACTATCCTTGTTATGTATTCATAACCCATATCATCATAGGACCATCCCCCTTTTAAACATCAAGATAATCCTAAACATAGCTAGTCCATCATGTACACATCATGTCATCATCATCAAGTATCTGTCACCTTAAGCCCATGTTTACTAATTCATTTCATCATAAAGCACCATCATGAGCAACCAAACACCTTTATCATCAATATTTAGACACCATTAACATCATCATTATAAAACAATCATCATCGTTATCTAACAGTTTCATCATCATCATTCTAACAACAACATCATCATCATCTAACAACAACGCCATCATCATCCAACAACAACAACATCATCATCTAACAACAGCATCGTTCAAACAACCATTATCACAACACATCTATCGTCAATACATTACCATCATCCAACTATAATCCTGATATCATCATCATCAATTTATCATCACCATCACTATGAATCACCAATCCATCGTGTACCACCATGGTTGACTGTTTTCTACTACCACAAACCTTGTAGATCGGGCTAATAGAGGCATGTATAAGCCCAGATCTGCAGGTTCACAGCTCACCGGGGTTGTCGGGGCCACCAGAACGCGACTTCCACCACCAAACAGCTCCACAATCACCACCTGCCATTACCGCTGCATTATCACCGTAGCACCAACCCAACCGACAACCTGAACCATAATAACCGCCAACGCGGCCACCATCGACCACCAACACCACATCGCGACCACCATCGATTCCACAGTCGCCGTCGCGACACCCACAGCCACCATCGGGACACCACCAACACACGACAGCCACAATCAACGATGACCATCAACACTCGACCAAAGCTGTCATCTACAACCACAACACCCACAGCCGCGACCACCTTCACCTCGACCGAAAACAACGCAGCCACGTCGCCCCTTTCGGGATGGGGATACTCCCAATAGCTAGTATACTTCCACAATTGCGACCTCTTTCGACTTGACCGTCGTGAACCATCACCACTACCAACTTCGAGCGGACCCGTGACCGTCTCTTTCGCCTTCGGTTCTCGTGGCTTTGTTGCGTTTTAGGAGAAATCAGGGTCGTTCTTCAGTTCAGGGTGTCGAGGGGAGCAAGGAGGGGTGTGCCACTCGCCGGCACTCGCCGGAATCGGCCGCCGGTGGCCGGGGTTCGGGGTTCGAACAAGAGAAGAGGGGGAAGAGGGGAGAGGCTCGTGGATTTGGGGAAGAAAAGGAGGGGGGCTTAGGGTTTGTTTTATGGTTTTCTAAATTGTCCATTTTGGTCCCTCACGTTTCCACATTTTGTTTTCCAGTCTAAACTTGACAAACTACTAATCTTTTCGTGAGTTAAAATTCAATAATACCATTATTAATATTATCTCGTCACTTAAATTTATTTTTGGAAATTTGGGACGTTACATGGACGAATATATATCTGTTTCTAATCGAATTCTATACTCAAAACTCATACAAAACACGCACAAACACCACCATCGAACAACCTCACGGTCGCGGACCTGCAACTCAAATTAAACTCCATCTCCGATCAATTTTAACGGGATTTGATAAGGGGCTATTGGTCTTGATCATCATTCAAAGCTTCCCTCGAGTTTAATTGGATTATTATCATTGTTTGAGTATCAATCAGCACCATCTTTGACCGCGACCTGTTCTTGACGAGTTCAACATCAGTTCATCACCATATAGGTAATTCGAACACACACACACACGGTTTTACATGAGGGTCAAAAGCCCTATGAATTCAGAAGCATTCAAAATCGAATTGAGCCTCAATTGGATGGGATTCGAACTAGGGTTCGTTCGGGATTGGGAGTTTTATTGAAATAGTGTGTAAAACAATTAAAAGCCGAGAGTTACCGCGGCTGAGGCCTTTGGATTACCGGTTCCCCACTCACATTTCAAGCATGAGGTCCCGGGTTCGACCCCGGGCAACCTCAAACATTTTTTTAAAGCTTTTTAGCTTTAGAAAAATTATGAAAAAATTTCTAAAAATAATAAAAATGTATCTACAAACATTAAAAAATTTTAAAACAACCAAATTATTTTCTGAAATTTATCTTAACATTTATTTATTTATTTTATTAATTGTTTTAAATAAATAACAAATCTAGTTTAATTTCTTATAAAATTAGACTGTAAATAACGGTTAAAAATCACTAAATAATTATTGGTTCAAATAATATTTATGTAATATTATTTAAATCATGATTATCTCAATCAAACATAAAAGTTTTATATATAAATCTTTCCAAATCATTTTTATCTCTTTTTCACTTAAATAATTAAAAATTTAATTAATTATCATATAATTAATTAATAAAATTAATTATTTATTCCTCCTGCATTTTAACAATCAATCAAATGATCAAGTGTATTGGTAGATTTATTTCTATATAATTACTTGAAATTAATTTATTATAATTCAAGACATTCAAACTAAATAAAATTAGTTTATTTAAACTACCATTCAAAACCCAATAGAAATCCTAATACATTCCCAAATTCTCAAATCATTATTATTCTAACTCGAGACACGGTTCCTTAGGTTAATCATAAGAAAATCGTTGGTTTCTAATCTATCACATCCAGATTCTAATCTCATCAATTATGTGAGTATTCATATCCCCTTTTTATATCATTTCTTATTGAGAGGAAATCATGTGATACAATATTCAATCATGATATTCAATTGTTATTTCATTCTAAATTCAATTCAATACAGGTTATGTTATTACTTGCAACTATGTGAACATACTATGATAAACTGGACGACAGTAAAACCCTAATTCAATCAATCAATCCTAGTATCAATGGTAGATCTACTGGTTTGGATAACCCACCCCATACAAATAGTTGAGTGGTGATTATGCCAGAGGCAATTAGTCAATCTATGGTGTATGTGTGCAAGTCTATTATATGCAAGTGTCAAGTCAAGGGGTTTATATTATGTCGGTTTATCTATATGCTCCGCTATTGCAATATAAGTCTTAACGTTACCTTGTGAATTGGATTATTCTCAATCAATCAATCAATCAATATGTATATCAAACTGTGATTACTCACCGGCTAATTTTTAGCTGACTCGTTACTTTTCACATGATTTCAGGTTAAGCAAGTTAGTGGACTTCTACATACTCATTTAAGACCCGGACTTAGTCAAAATAAAAGACAATTACTATTTATGATTTCAATTGTTGTATTTACATGTCTAAACTCATGCTATCTTGTAATCTTATTTTAATATTATCTCCACTAATAGACAACCATGTGTTATGAACAATCAATCATTCCCTTGTCCGCTCCGATGATTCCGCCGTCGGTCGGGGTGTGACAGATTGGTATCAGAGCCATGGTTATAGGGAATTAGGTTATTAGAAATGGAATGACCTAGACTATAACTAAGTACCCTTACACATGAGTCCTCTCATGTATTTTATTTGCTTAGATAGGATTTTATGTGCCTTATATTTTTATACTTGATTATGTGATTATATGCCTTATGTGATTCTTCTTATACTTTGAATCTTATCAATGTACACACGAATCTTAAATCATATTCTAAGGCATTGTGTGCCTAATTCAAGTGATTTCAAACTCCAAAACTCGATTGTTATTGATGTTTTCAAATCCCGTCAAAGTCAATGTCCCATAACCGGATTCATGTAATGCTGGAAGAGTAGGATACCCGTATCTCGGGGTGTTCTGTCTAGGCAAGGTATTCGTATAAATCCAAATCAACCGATGGATCTATCTACCTTACCTGGGAACCCTAGGGATGAGTATCTGCTTATAGGTACGCATGTCTTCAATAAGGTTGTGTTGGACATAATACTTTGATCAGTCAACGTATACGTTTCGGTTTGTGGACCGAACGTCTACACTTGGAACATCTCATTGTGATGTCGAATCATTCTTGTCCTTGATTTTATATCCCTGATTTAAATTATTCAAAATTTGAACACCATCATAACAAATTCTGCTATCTCGAACTTTGATCTTAAGCTTGTAAGCATGATTTTTCCTTTGTTACACTGATATAACTTGAAATTTTCTGAATTTCTAATTGATATTATTTTCCTTTTGTCGTTAAGTCAAACTTCGTACCGCTTGCACCATGGGAAATGCAAGAGTTTGCAAGTCAACCTATGACTAAGAACACTCGAATATCCTAAATGATTCTGTCTCATTAAAACAGGGGTGATTCCCTTACTTTGATGAATCTCTATTAGTTTCGATAAATGGTTTCCAATTGTGTGTTTTATGAAATTTCATCCTCTGGATTAGGGTGATTTTCTTATCTCGAGGACTGACTTCAATTATTCTCTCTGGAACTTGCATTTCACAAATGACATGATTTCACCAAAATAGGATTGAAACCCGTACTTTGGTGACAAATGTCAATCTTCGATTGTTTTCTTGTTGTTATGAAATTCAATCATTAAGATACGCGTGAAATTCATACCTTTATGATAATATCATTCTTATGGATTGTATTTTCTCAAATAAAACGACCTTATTAAAGTAGGAGTGAATTCTGGATTTGATAAAGAAGTTTATCTTGTTATATTTTATTTTTGCAAAACTTCATCGTTAAGATAGGAGTGGTTTCCCTTACCTTAATGATGAGTTACCTCGTCTTATTTCTGTGGATCCTCAACAATGAGTTGGGATCGAACTTTTGATTGGTAAGTTAGTGATCATACCTTGAGAGTATATCATCAAGTTAGGGGTGAAAACCATACCTTGATGACTATTCTTATTTCTTGATCTTCAACTTGTCAAAGTTGTAATCAAGTGATGAGAAGCATGTAGTAACTTGAAGGGTGAAATAATGTTAGTGTTTTGACCTATCAAGCCAAAGCATGATCTCTGAACTTGAAAGAAGACTCGATCGCTCTAGGTTAATTTTGATTCCAAGCTTGGAGCATTTAAATTCTTAAATCGATTTCTTTTCCTTTATTCTCATGTTTTGACCGATCTAGCTACATCGAACAATTCATTCCTTACTTATCAACTTTCATTTTGAGATATCATCAACACCTGATTACGTGATGGTAGTCTTCCTAAACAATCTTTTGTCAAGTAAAGATATTATCTCTGATCGCGATGGTCGCTTCATCTCTCGTTTCTGGAAAAGTCTCCAATCAGCTCTTAAAACTCAACTGAATCTTAGTACAGCCTATCACCCGCAAACCGATGGTCAGACTGAAAGAACGATACAAACCCTCGAGGATATGCTCCGGGCTTGTGTCATTGATTTCAGTGGATCGTGGGATTTTCATCTTCCGTTGATCGAATTCTTTTACAATAACAGTTACCATACCAGCATCCAGATGGCACCATTTGAGGCCTTGTATGGTCGAAAGTATCAATCTCCCATCTGTTGGTCTGAAGCTGATGAATCACAAATTACTGGTCCGGAATTGATACAAGAAACAACCGACAAAATTCATAAGATCCGTGATAACTTGGTCGCTGCTAGAAATCGTCAAAAGCATTATGCTGACAAAAGACGTAAGCCCATTAAATACAATGTCGGTGATCTCGTACTTCTTAAGGTATCACCTTGGAAGGGAGTGATTCGCTTTGGAAAGAAAGGGAAACTAGCACCTCGTTACGTGGGTCCATTCAAAGTACTTAAGCGAATTGGGAAAGTGGCCTACAAGCTTGAACTACCTCAAGAACTCAGCAATATACATCCAACGTTTTATGTTTCAAACCTCAAGAAATGCCTTGTCGATGAAAATCTCCACATTCCACCCGAAGAAATCCAGATTGATGAATCTATGCACTTTATTGAGAAACCTGTGAAAATTATGGATCGGGAAGTCAAACAACTCAAACGTAGCCGGATACCTATTGTCAAAGTCCGCTGGGAATCTAAACGTGGCCCAGAATTCACCTGGGAACGTGAGGACCAAATGAGATCCCAGTATCCTCATCTTTTTGTTTCAGCCTCCTCGTGAACAAATTTCGGGACGAAATTTCCTAAAGCAGGGGAGACTGCAACATCGCGTATTTCGTTAAACAAAAGTTAACAATGTTAAATCCTAAAAATAATTGCTATTATACTCACAATAATAATAATATTATTACTATTATTAATAATGATATTATTAATAATTATATTAATAATAATAATGTTAATAATAATAATAATAAGAATAATAATATAAGTTTAATTATATTAAAGTCTATAATTAATAAAAAATTTACATGAAATAATAACCATCTAAAATCTCAGGGGTTAATTGTAACTTATTTTAAACTGAATCAAAATCTTAGTTTCAGTTGACAATTGATACAAACTTCGGGGACCCATTGTGTAATTTCAGAAAACACATCACCCCACCTCCATCTTCCCCGGTTTTGTCTTCTCCGATTCGCGGCCGAATTTGATCCATTATCACGCACTAAAACTTATAATAATGAAATTAATCAAAAGTGGACGAATATATATCTGTTTCTAATCGAATTCTATACTCAAAACTCATACAAAACACGCACAAACACCGCCATCGAACAACCTCACGGTCGCGGACCTGCAACTCAAATTAAACTCCATCTCCGATCAATTTTAACGGGATTTGATAAGGGGCTATTGGTCTTGATCATCATTCAAAGCTTCCCTCGAGTTTAATTGGATTATTATCATTGTTTGAGTATCAATCGAGCACCATCTTTGACCGCGACCTGTTCTTGACGAGTTCAACATCAATTCATCACCATATAGGTAATTCGACACACACACACACTCGGTTTTACATGTGGGTCAAAAGCCCTATGAATTCAGAAGCATTCAAAATCGAATTGAGCGTCAATTGGATGGGATTCGAACTAGGGTTCGTTCGGGATTGGGAGTTTTATTGAAATAGTGTGTAAAACAATTAAAAGCCGAGAGTTACCGCGGCTGAGGCCTTTGGATTACCGGTTCCCCACTCACATTTCAAGCATGAGGTCCCGGGTTCGACCCCGGGCAACCTCAAACATTTTTTTTAAAGCTTTTTAGCTTTAGAAAAATCATGAAAAAATTTCTAAAAATAATAAAAATGTATCTACAAACATTAAAAAATTTTAAAACAACCAAATTATTTTCTGAAATTTATCTTAACATTTATTTATTTATTTTATTAATTGTTTTAAATAAATAACAAATCTAGTTTAATTTCTTATAAAATTAGACTGTAAATAACGGTTAAAAATCACTAAATAATTATTGGTTCAAATAATATTTATGTAATATTATTTAAATCATGATTATCTCAATCAAACATAAAAGTTTATATATAAATCTTTCCAAATCATTTTTATCTCTTTTTCACTTAAATAATTAAAAATTTAATTAATTATCATATAATTAATTAATAAAATTAATTATTTATTCCTCCTGCATTTTAACAATCAATTAAATGGTCAAGTGTATTGGTAGATTTATTTCTATATAATTACTTGAAATGGATTTATTATTATTCAAGACATTCAAACTAAATAAAATTAGTTTATTTAAACTACCATTCAAAACCCAATAGAAATCCCAATACATTCCCAAATTCTCAGATCATTATTATTCTAACTCGAGACACGGTTCCTTAGGTTAATCATAAGGAAATCGTTGGTGTCTAATCTATCACATCCAGATTCTAATCTCATCAATTATGTGAGTATTCATATCCCCTTTTTATATCATTTCTTATTGGGGGAAAATCATGTGATACAATATTCAATCATGATATTCAATTGTTATTTCATTCTAAATTCAATTTAACACAGGTTATGTTATTACTTGCAACTATGTGAACATACTGTGATAAACTGGACGATAGTAAAACCCTAATTCAATCAATCAATCCTGGTATCAATGGTAGATCTACTGGTTTGGATAACCCACCCTATATGAATAGTCGAGTGGTGATTATGCCAGAGGCAATTAGTCAATCTATGGTGTATGTGTGCAAGTCTATTATATGCAAGTGTCAAGTCAAGGGGTTTATATTGTGTCGGTTTATTTATATGCTTCGCTATTGCAATATAAGTCTTAACGTTACCTTATGAATTGGATTATTCTCAATCAATCAATCAATCTATATGTATATCAAACTATGATTACTCACCAGCTAATTTTTAGCTGACTCGTTACTTTTCACATGATCTCAGGTTAAGCAAGTTAGTGGACTTCTACATACTCATTTAAGACCCGGACATAGTCAAAATAAAAGACAATTACTATTTATGATTTCAATTGTTGTATTTGCATGTGTAAACTCATGCTATCTTGTAATCTGATTTTAATATTATCTCCACTAATAGACAATCATGTGTTATGAACAATCAATCATTCCCTCGTCCGCTCCGATGATTCCGCCGTCGGTCGGGGTGTGACATCACCCACCACACCACCGTAGCTAATCACCACACCACCGCCACCGCCACCAAGGGGAGCCACGGCCGGAGAAGGGGGTCGCGCAGGAGAAGGGGCGACCACGTAACTGACCACCACACCACCGCCACCGCCACCAAGGGGAGCCACAACCGGAGAAAGGGGTCACGCATGAGAAAGGGCGACCACCATAGCTGACCACCACACCGGCACCACCGACGACCACCGTAGCTGACCACCACACTACCAACGCAGGAGAAGGGGTCACGCAGGAGAAGGGGGTCATACAGGAGAAGGGGCGACGCGCAGGAGAAGGGGCGATGACCGAACGTAGGCGAGGGGGTAGGCCGAATTTGGGTCGCGCGGGGGAGGGGGGATTGACGCAGGGGTGGGGTAGGTCAGTATTATGAAAATTCAGGTCCGGGTCAGATGTTTTGACCCGGTCAGCTTGGGTTTTTGCATATCAAACAGGCTGACCTGCTGACCGAGTCAGCCAGTCAACCTGGTCAGCAGGATCAGCGAAAATCAAAGAGCCACTTCGGACTTACAACATCTCATATTGTTTAATCTAATAACATTTTCTTTTCAATATAAAAATTTACAAGTCAAAAAGATACCAACGAGTTTAATTACACACGTTGTGTACTTTATGCCCTCCGAGGATAAACCTACACCACTAGCAAATTATCCACCCCCTTTCATTCTCCCACTACCGCTAGTAGTTTTCATCCCCTTCTTCTTACTACTGTTCTTCGTGCCGTACTGCCGTACTGCCGTACTGCCGTAGAAATCAATCAATCATCATCAATCAATCCATTATCCGATAATTCTTCTTTGAATCTCACCAATTGTCGTCTAACATCAGTGTTCATCTCATCGTTTGATGTCATCTCCTTTGGTGGCGATCGAAGACAATCGTCAAATTGCGTGTTTCACGCACCGATTCAGCGTCACCAGCTTCAAAATTGAAGAACGATCATCAGCAATTCATCATCATCAGCGTAATTGAGATAGTGTGTATCGTTAGGTTAGATTTTAGAATCAGGTAGTTGGATAGATAAGGAATCATGTCGATGCCTAAGGAACCTGAGCAGGTGATGAAGCAGAGAGATGGATCTGTGCTTGGGAAGAAGACCATTCTCAAGAGCGATCATTTTCCTGGATGTCAAAATAAGCGATTGTCGCCTCAAATTGACGGTGCCCCAAATTATCGTCAGGTAATTTGATTGTTTATTCATCTTTCTTATGACATTGTTTATGTTTATTTGTCGTTCTTTAATTTCTTTTGATGGATTGCTCTTACGAACTGTGCAATGTAGTGATTAATTTCTCGGTGCACGCTTTAATTAGATGTATAAAAACAGCAAAACTGTAAACCCTCAGTAAATGAGTCGTTCAGAAAGCTTGGGCTGAGGTTTTCTCTGGTACAGATTTTTGAAGTTTCTGATACCAAAAGATTGTGTTATTAATTGATCAAGAAAGAATACCTGATTTACCTATTTGAATCGTGTTCAATATTATTACAATTAATGAATATTTATAGTGATTTATAGAAATTATTTGTAACGTTTATTCTTCTTGGAATCATCAGGCTGAATCGTTGCGTGTCCATGGTGTTGCGATCCCTACTATCGATGGGATCAGGAATGTTCTTACATATCTTGGGGCTCAAATGGATGGGATGCAAGCAAATGTTCTTTGGATCAACCTTCGCGAGGAACCAGTAATAACCCTTCCTTTCTTTATTGCAATAAACTTTAAGCACCGGCAAATGCTAGTTTCTGAATGCTTCTTCATCTTGTTTTATAGAAATAACTTTTAACTTGTTCATCTTGCTTAGAGTAGATACTTGCTCATTAATTGCTTTAAATGATAGATTTGTCAAATCGAGTATGTTCTTTCTTGTGATAAAAACTGAAAATAGTCAAACTTAGGGACCACAATAGATGAACTATCACCTAGGGGCAAAAGGGAATTTCACAATCAACTAGGACTGTGCTGAACTGTGGTTTATCCTTCATCCTAGTTTTTTCTTTTATATATGGTTCATAATAATAACAAATACGATATTCAAATAAAAATGAAAAATTACAATTTAAAGTAGTTAGAAAAGTGATGGTAATCGTGAAAACCTAGAAGGATCAATTACACGTTAAAATCATCGCGTGTCCTTAATTCTCACTAGCCGTTTAAACGGACCAACAATAATTCATTACAATGATATCTATTGATTGTCAATAAAGTGTACTTGTGCCAATATTCAAATGATATATATAGTGTTTGTACTTTTTGGTGATGAAGAGTCTGAGATGATCAAGTAATTTTCAAAAACTAAACTATTAGTTATTACAACTATTAGTTATTACACATAAGAGAAGAATATGGAATAATTAACTCTATCACCTCATAAGGATGCCAAGAGTTTATTGATCTTAACTGGACTTGAATGGTTTACGTTTTTTTATTATAATATGTATGTCTAAATGTCTTAGTAACGATATGTGTGTATATACATATTTGTATAAACACTTATGTGTATGTGCTTACCTATATATACATCTAGATATATGTGTACAAATATTCATATAGATGCATCTGTACATGTGCATGTGGATATATGCACACGTGCATTAGTTTCTCTTATATATGTATAACATCAACATATAGATGCACATGATTGTATTGGTGTGTCATGTGTGTGCTTGTGTTCATACATATGTATATATGTAGCGTGTAGTCTATGTGTGTGATATAATGTAAATTTTTTTTGAAACAGGTGATTTATATCAATGGACGTCCATTTGTGTTGCGTGAAGTTGAGAGGCCCTTCTCCAATCTTGAATACACGGTAGTTTATTCTTTCTCTTCTTTTGTTTAAACCTATTTTGGACGTCACATTTCAGAAGATCATGTGCTTTCTATGAACTTATGTTTATACTTGCAATAGAGTGTGCCTCATTATATCACGTACTAAGATTTTATATTTGATTTGTAGGCATCGAGCTTACATATCAAATGAAACAAATGCCCACCATATGGACTACTGTAAACTAGTTAATTCAACAACCTCCTAGATCAGATGACGATTCAAAATAACAAATAAGAGGATCTCCAATGTATGCACCAAATAGTCAAATATTTAAATAAGAGCACATTCTTGTAATGTGCTTACAACAAATTTAGTTAAACTCCTATGCATGGAATGTTCACACCAAATTTACATCATTTTCTTTACACTAGATGGTTTGGATTCACGTAAATCTAAATGCATTAATTTATTTTATTTCTAAACTTTTAAAAACATCTTAATTTAAAATTATACTTGGTTAATTACTCAAAAATAAATTATTGAATCAACTTGTTAATGACAAGCATAAATGAATAATAAGAACAGTTAAAAACCATACTTAATGTGGTAGCCATTTTTAAAGGCATGAATGAGATTGTTTTAATGATATATTTTTTGTAATTCAACTTTACTTTTTATGTTAGTTCTTTAATAAATACGTGAGTTATAAAATTTTATGTGGTGAGTAGTGTTGCACCAAAAAGTTCAACCAGCTTGGTGTTTTGATGCATACATATTGGAGTTGGTCCAACAATATTTAGATATGAGATCAATTAAAACTGAACGGAGTTAATTTCATTGTGAAACTGACCTTTACTATCCTAAGAACTTTCAAACATAGTACTCAGGAAGAAATTGGGGAAATGAACATTAGGGTTTGTGTTTGAGAGAAGTTTGAAGATGGATAGAAGAACGTACAAAATTTGATGGTCCGTTTATTATAGTAGTGTATTTCATAACAATAATAATTGGTGCCATGTGCCATATGTTAAATAATAGGGTATCAATAGGGCAAGGGTGGAGCAAATGGAAGACCGCTTGAAGGGGGACATATTGCTAGAAGCTGCTAGGTATTATTTTTGATTTTTTAATTTATTATTTTTCTGTGTATGGGCATTGTGTATAGCCATTTTTCATTCTTAGTCATCATATATTTATGACTGCCTAATTGACTAAACAGATATGGAAATAAGATCCTAGTAACTGATGAACTGCCAGATGGTCAAATGGTGGACCAGTGGGAGCCTGTTACACCCGACTCTGTGAAAACACCACTACAGGTTTAGTAGTACCACTTCTTCTCTATGTGAACAAAATGAAATTGTAATATAAGTATTTTATGTATATTTTTTTTTCTATATTTTAGGTGTACATGGAACTACAAACGAATCAATTCCTTGTTGACTATGAACGCATTCCAGTAACAGATGAAAAGTCACCCAAAGAACATGATTTTGATACATTGGTATGTCTTATTTTCAGGATTTGGCTTTATTGTTAGGTAATGATTTGAATATATTTTGGTTTTCTGTTTTCCAGTTTATCTAGTATTTTTTCCAGGTCTTTTATTAGAATAAGGCTCATTGCCTCATGAAAAATATACTTACATATTGTTACAGACCAAACGGAAGAACTCAACCCAAAAGACTAGTCTGATGGGTGAGGGAACCCATTTGGCCTATAAATCCCACATTAATTGCCCATACAACCGATGTGGGACAAGTCCCATACCTTGCAATGGTTTCGGTCCATAACATATAGTTTCACTGAAAGTTGAATACTACCTTTCACCCTTTAATTAGGTTCATTTTGCTACATTACAGATGTAAAAGAACACCCAGTCTTCTACTATTTTTTGCATATTATGTCAATTTGCAGCAGTTGTACAGTGTAACATGGAATGCACTTATTGCAGCACATGATTTTAACATTTTACATGACACGTGCCTATTAAATGCTGAAAGTGCATTATGCCATTTGTACATAACAGTGGTCTCACCACCATATGCTTAGAATGGAAATTATTAGTTTGGTTTCTTATGTTTAGGTTGATCGAATATCCAGAGCTGATTTAAAAACAGAGATCATATTTAATTGCCAAATGGGACGGGGGCGAACTACCACAGGAATGGTGGTTGCTACATTGATCTATTTTAACCGTATTGGAGCCTCTGGTACATTTTTTTGGTTTCAAACTCACTTTTATCATCTAATGCTTACAATTTATATGGGTTGGTATTTGCAGAGCCTCTCAGTAGTCTTCAATTTTATTTATTTCTATGTTATTGTTAGGCATCCCAAGGACAAATTCAATTGGAAAAGTTTCTGTGTGTGGGTCAAGTGCTATCGAGAATATGCTAAATTCAGAGGAGGCACTTCTTAGAGGGGAATATACTGTCATAAGAAGCTTAATTCGAGTATTAGAGGTATGCATTGATTATGGCAGAATAATTCTCATTATGGACAACCAATGTTGGACTAGCCCACTTGGTAGAGGCTCTTGTCTTTTAGATGATAGGTGTTCATATCCGAGCATGGGGTAGAATAGTTTGGAGTACTTTAGGAGGAGTAGGGTAGACTTGTTGTTAAAAATAACCTTTACTGGACAAGCCTATTTTTTGCCCCAGAAAAGACTGGGTCCAGGACCGGTTTCCGTCCTTTTCGTTTTCATTTCTTTTAGGACCCGAAGTCCACTTTTTAGGTCCTGTCCAGTTTTGTTTTGCCCAGACTTCTGCTTTTTGTTCTTAAAGTTACAATTTCAACCATATTTTAAGAAACATTTATCGTTTGTTACTTCAGTGACAATAATTCATAATAAAATCACAACAAAGTATCAGTTATCTTTTATATACCTTGGAATAAAGTTAATAATTCTAAAATCTGGGAATTAGTTGTTGGTGTCAAGAAAGGACTAAAAGCTCGAAAAGTAAATTTTTTATTTTTTTATGCAAAATGCTAAAAAAGCGGAGGAACTGTTTTAGGACGATTTTGGTCCAAATTTGGATTTTTTTTTGGTTTTAAGTGGTTTTCTAACTGATTTGGGGCAGTTTCCAAGCTGGACCTCAGCTGGGTGTAGGATTGATTTGGCTGTCCTAATTGGGAGGGTTTTTTATGACCATTTTGGGTCAGTCGCGGCAGTTTTTGCTTTTGAGCTGTTTTGTCCATCTCTATAGAACAGGTCTGAATAATTTCTTCTTGCTTTTAGGGTGGCGTTGAAGGCAAAAGGCAGGTGGACAAAGTAATAGACAAGTGTGCCTCCATGCAGGTTTCTTTCTGTTATCCCCTCATCTGATTTTATGATAAACTTCTCTAGCAGTTGTTGGTTGTGAAATAACAAACTAAGCATGCATTTTTGGTTGTGTAACAGAATCTACGTGAAGCAATTGCTACATATCGAAATAGTATTTTGAGACAACCTGATGAAATGAAGAGGGCGGCATTGCTTTCTTTTTTTGTTGAATATCTTGAAAGATATTACTACCTCATTTGCTTTGCTGTTTATATTCATACAGAGAGACCCCCTTCAAATTCCAGTTTTTATGATTGGATGAAAGCAAGACCAGAGCTTTATACCATCATTCGCAGGTACCAAATTCTCAGTTCTGTGTTTGGGTAGACTTCTATTACACAACTTTCATCAATAATCAGAAGCAACAAATTTTCACAATGGTCCACTTTGATGATTATACTTTTCTATGTTATGTAAATAAAAATGACCAAATATGGGCAAAAAAGCGTCCACTCTTCACAGTGATCCACTTTGGTATAATTACCTTTTTTATGTCTTGACCTAGTAATTAAAGTAGGCTAATATGATGATTAGTAAATTAACTATTAAGATTAGGGGCAAAAAGTGGTCCACTTTGATATAATCTCTCTTTATGTCCTGACCTGGTGATTAAATTAGTGTAATATGTTATTGTTAATTATAATGTAAATAATATTGACTTAACAGGGTCGAAAAACATAACTTTCAGATCAGGCCAAAACCTTACTTAAAGTTAATTATCATACTTGCCATAATTTTAATTACCAGATTGGGACATCAAAAGGTATAATTAACAAATTGGACTATTTTAAATAGTATGTTGCCTATTTTCAAAAGTATGTTTCTGTCTACAAAAACTGGATGGTTTTTTAAGTTATATCTGTTATGTTATTGTATCTGTAAAAGGTTGTTGAGGCGAAACCCAATGGGCGCAGTTGGTAATGCAAATTTAAAACCATTGAACAAAATAAACAAATCTGGTGATGGTCACCACCCTCGTGAGTTGGGCATAGTTGCTGTTTCAAGAACCGGGGAGGTTTTGGGAAGTCAAACCGTTCTTAAAAGTGATCATTGTCCAGGTTGTCAACAACCAAATTTACCTGAGAGAGTAGAGGGTGCACCTAATTTTAGAGAAATTCCCGGTTTTCCTGTTTATGGTGTTGCAAATCCAACTGTTGAAGGAATTAAATCTGTTATTCAAAGGATTGGTAGTTCCAAAAAGGGTAGACCTGTGTTTTGGCATAACATGAGAGAAGAACCCGTTATTTACATAAATGGAAAACCCTTTGTGCTTCGTGAGGTTGAAAGGCCTTACAAAAACATGCTCGAGTATACGGTACTCTATTCATCTCTTTCACTAATGTTAGACTAAATTATAAAATCATCCATGTGCGTTGATTTCTATTCCCGGTCCCATGAGCCTAATTTTTATCTTTTTGTCCCTAAATACTTTTAATTTAGCGTTTGTATTTTTACCAGTGTGCTTAAAAAAAAATTCTACCCAGTAAAATCCCACTCATGGCAAAGCTATAGGTAGGGAATAGGTTGCTTTAAAGGAAATAATAATGCAAAATATATAAAAAAAGCATAGGTTTAAGATGATGATTGTATTTCAGTCAATTGCCAGTTATGTGGTGTGCGCATCATAAAATCCAAAACCTGAAATATATTAAAATCAAACTCTAATCATCAAAAGGCAGTTTATATTGTCCTTGACTGCTCTCAAGGAAAAAAAATATAAGAAAAAATAACAGCAGTTGAACATGATGAGGGCATTTTGGTCACTGCCAATCATGATCGATTTTGGACCAAAGGGTCCAACTGAAACTATTTAGTGAGTCCAAAAAAGGCAAAATTAGAAGTCATGGGACCATTTTCTGGAAAAAGGGTTCAACCAGATGCATAGTTTTTAGAGTTTACTCTTAAATTTTGGGAGG